>SEMN01001310.1:0-72732 GCA_005408345.1 Macquaria australasica
TATGTGTGTGTATATATATATATATATATATATATATGTGTATATATGTATATATATATGTATATATGTATATATATCTCAATCTCTACAGGAAGAAAAACGAGGGAGACAGATGATGACAGAGGCTAAAGCTGAATACAAGTTTTAGACTGAAAAGAGTTGCACCAGTCCAGCTTTTTCTTACTAAAACAAATCTAACCTGGGCGCAGTGACGATCCTAGAGTCTGATCAATTGTGCTTGATCAAATGTCATAACGTACAGACTCTTTGTCAGTAAGTTAGGTAGGCAAGCTCTCCTCCTGATCCTCCCACCGCTCAAAGAAGGGGCCCCACTTAGGAGGTTTTTGTAGCAGCGGTGGTGCACTGTATAGTGCCAGTATTGTGCCCCCTTGAAGGGGGTTTATAGTTGTCATTGAAAAATCTGCCAATATGAGTGGCCACCAGGGACCCCTTTTCACAAATTCTTTTTTGGGGGGCCCCAAACATTTGACTGGTTTACCTCTCCTGAGGTGTGCCCCGGTAGCTCACCTGGTAGAGCACATACCATAAAGGCTGAGTCCTTACCGCTCAGCCCAGGTTTGATTCCAACCCAGACTCTTTGCTGGATCTCTCTCTCTGTCTCTCTCTGTCTCTCTCTCTCCCTCCCTCCCGCCTCTCCTGTCTCTCTCCAGCTATCACTAAATACTAAAGGCAAAATTGCCCCAAAAAATACCCCCTAAACAACAACAACAAAAAACCCCAAATCTAACTCATTACAGACAAAAAATACTGCTAGAACTTGAGTTAAAGTTGAGAAGATGAATGTTGAAGCTCTGTGTCAAGCAGAGGCGTCTCTGGCTAGCTGGCCTTCCACCTGCCAAGAGATCAATAACCTGTAGAATGAAATCCTCCCAATCTGTCAATGCACAAAGATGGCTTCTTGAGTTCAAAGGTGTAGCTGGTATGGAGAACTAGGCACATGCACAATGCAAAAATCAAAAATATTTGATCCTGGGAACAAGCTATCATCACTCTAAAATCCTAACTGTACATTATCTGTGATCTGCTAGTTGATAGTGTTCTGGGCCGTGGCAAAGGGTGGGTGGTGTAGGGGATTCTTCTGGGTTGTGGAAAGGATGGAGGGAGGGGTGCAGTATAGATGAGTGTATATGAGTTTGGAGGTATCACTCGTTTGATTTTTCTGTGCCTCAACAAACTTCTCTCTCATTGATTTTGTTTAAATCCAAATAAAAAAATGATCACAAAAAGAGGAATGTGACAGGCTGCAGTTGTACCCGCTGGAGGAACAGACAGAAGGATCTTCAGAAGTAGTTTGCATGTTGTTTGTGTGCTGCAGACAGGAAGTGGACGTGCTGACTGCTCTTCCTGCTGTGTTCAGTCTCTCTCTCAGCAGAGACTCCTGAACTGGCTGTCTGTGTTGGAGTACGTGGAGGTTTTCCTGGAGATGGGAGCCTGCAAGCTGTGGGGTGAAGTCGGCCGCTGGCTGGTGATCGGACTCATTCAGATTTTTAAGTATGATTTCCTCCTCCATTATTAAAAATGAAACGAAAAAACAAAAAAATTGGAAAAATTAAACTGAAATTTAGATTTGAAACGGCCAATTAAGCGTACAAAATATGGCCAAAAGTATGTGGACACCCCTCCGCATTCCAACTTTGTGGCAACATTTTATTGAAGACCCTTTCCTGTTTCATCATGACGATGCCCCCGTGCACAAAGCATCTCCATAAAGAAATGCTTTTGCCAGTTTGGTTGTGGAAGAACTTGCCTGACCTGCACAGCGTCCTGACCTCACCCCCATCCAACACCTCTGAATTGGATGAACTGCCCTCTGTGAGCCAGACCGGATCACCCAACATCAGTTTTGGTCCTCACTAATGTATTTCTCTCTGAATGGGAGTAAATCTCTGCAGCCAGATTACAACATCTGATAGAAAGCCTGAAACCAGGAGAGGGGAGGCTGTTGGAGCAGCAAGTTAATGCAGATGGCTTTGGAATTATCAATAATCGCAAATGGGTGGAATGTTTGAATGTCCACATACTTTTGGTCATGTGGTGTAAAAACATTAACACATCTTAAGCACACAAAAGAGAGTACATCAGTTCAAAGTGTGTGCTTTGTTTGATAGTTATTGGTTTTAGAAGCTAATGTTCAATAGGAACTCCATGTGTTGTTAATATCTAGAATACTGTGTAATAACCTTTAAAGGTGGTGTGAATCATTTAAAAAAAGAAACATTCGCTGTTGACTCTCCTGTCTCTGACTACATGTTTTCCTCCCACTGATCTCCAGGGCAGTTCTTCGCATCGTGCTTCTTCTGTGGTACAAATCCGGCATCCAGACTTCACCTCCCATAATCCCCCTCGACAGAGGTGCAGAGTTTGTCGGTGAAGGTCAGTTATCCTGTTATCACTTCCTTCCAGACAACAGATTTGTAATGAGAAAAAACAAGTTTTTGCTTTGTTTTCTTAAAGAAAAAGGAAAGTAGGACGTACCCACAATTCAACCTCTTCACACATCAGCTTGTTAGCATTGTCATTGTAAGCGTGTTTGTTTGCTGATGTTGGCATAGGACTCCCAGAGCTGCTGGCATGGCCGGAGACTCTTAGTCATTTATTTATACACAGAGTTTCTTGTTGACATGACTCTGGACCAAACCAGTTGTCACTTCTGACTACATCTTAAACTACTTTTAAAACTATGTTAAAAATGAACCATCGCCTCAGGTAGCAAATCCTTTTGAGTATGGAGAAAAATGACAATTAAAGCTGCACTTACAATATTTTTTACATTAACAGTGGATCAGATGACTACACTGTACACTACCTGCTCAGGTAACTGGCAACTAGCTGCTGAACATAGTGGAGCTTAAGAGGCAGATATTTGCCCTCAGGGGTTGGGGGAAGCTGAAACAGAGCTAAAGGTGTCAGGTGGACACAAACACAACTCCTAATGAATGATAATGTTGCTCCGTGGATGTATAAAATACTGGAGGCCAATGTTGGCTAAGATGTTCCCCATAACAATTTTATAAGGTCATAATGTCAGTGTTGTGTTTACAGCTTGTTCCACTGCCCCCAAGTGGCCATAAAATATTAATTAAAAATAAATTAATGCTGCTTCAAACTACACAAACACAATTTCATGCATTATAAAGTGATGTATGTATAAGGACGGAGGGAATGAGATTGTACTGTGTTCAGGGTCTGTACAAAGTCTTGAAAGTTTGGAAAATGCTTAATTTTAACCGTTATGTTGTCAAGGTTAGGAATATGCTTGAATTTGAATATACTCATATACTATACTCATGTAAACCAAAAATCTTTTAAAATTTGAAATGAAACGATCCTGCCATCATATTTGTTTGTTGTCTCCTGGTATTTATAGTATAGTTTTTATGTGATGATAAAGGCTTCAAGAGTCTGGAAATTTTTGGTTTAGGTACCTTGAAAGTGCTTGATAAGTGCTTGAATTTTACTCTTAAAAAGCTGTACAAACCGTGTGTTCTTCCTCTTCTCCACAGACGACGGTAACAGGGAGCAGCAAGAGGACACCTGCTTTGTGGGCCAGAGGTCAGGACGAGCCATCAGGCCACTGGGCAGCAGTAAGACTACTTAAAACTCTTTTTTTTTTATTGCTGTAGTTGATATAAACTGAAATGTAATATCCTGTCCAAGTTTCACATGGCCTGAAAATTACCCCCTGTGTGACTGAGCGGTGGTTTGATCTGAAACACGGAAATATTCGGTTTTTGCTGAACAAAAGCGTACTTTCCAGAAACGCAGAAATAAAAGCCTTACTGACAGCCAGGTTGCACGCATGCTGCAATACTTAGGTTTCATGTTCACCTGAGGTTTTGTCACTCCCTTAAAAAAATCACTCCTCCTGCCTGAGTCCTGCATCAGTTTCCTACATGTCAGTGTGACTGAGGTTATTCTTTCTCTCTTCTTTTACGGTAAAGCAGGTTTATTTATACAGCACCATTCAGACACAAGGCAGTTCACAGTGCTTTACAGGGGCATAGAAATACATTAAACATAAGAATTCAAATTGCATTTAAAAGACAAAAAGCGAGAACAAGCAAATAAATAGTTAAAGATTAGAATTCAAATTGCATTTAAAAGACAAAGACAAAAAGCAAAAGCAAGCAGATAAATGGTTACAGATAAAAAAAAAATCTATCAATTTTATTGGAAAGCCGCAGTAAACAGTAATGTTTTAAGCCCTGATTTAAATGAGCTGACAGTTTTATCAGACCTCAGGTGTTCAGGAAGCTTGTTTCACAGGTGAGGAGCATAGAAACTAAAAGCTGCTTCCCCCTCGCCTGGTTGGATCCTGAAAACACGGAGTAAACCTGTCCCAGATGACCTGAGGGGTCTGGAGGCTACGTAACGTAGAAGTAAATCAGAGCTTACCACCAAACCACCAAATTACAACTTCTACATGTTTAAAGGTCACACAGAGCAGAAACCTGCTGCTTCTCTGCTCTCTAACTGAATGTTTAACTTCCAGATAAGTGACGTCTCTTTCATCCACTCCTGAAGGTGAAAGCTGACGTCACAGTTTGGGGTTCGCTCAGAAGAACATCGTTATTTATATTTTCCACCCTCAGAGAGCAGTCAGGCTGCAGTTTTCTGCCCCGTGTGAACCTTTGCTCTTTGGTTTAAATGTCCTGAAAACACATTTCCATGCACCAATCAGAGTTGAGCAACATCATTTGCTAAACTTATTTGCCAATTATGTTGTCAATACTGTCAATCAGATGTGATCAGCAGATTAAGCTGAGTTTTTAGTGTTAAACTAAGTATGTTTGTTTTATCCAAACTTTTGTAGCTCTACAGGGTGTTGTAGCGTCTTTCAGCTCATTGTTTTGGTTCAGTCCACCGCTCCCAGTAGCATCATCTTCGGCCCCAGCAGGCAGCTGTTTTCAGAGAAGAAGCTCTAAAAAGCCACTGTACACTATAGCTGGATGGGCAATCTGACTATTTTAGATCGTGATCGATTTGAAAGCATCCACGATACTTTTCAGGCGAATCGTAGAGATCACAGTATTTAATGTCCTTTTACTTCTGTTTCCAAACTTCACATAACCTCATTGACTAGCCGATCTGTGCTACGTGAACAGACCAATAGAGTGATGTAGCCAACTAGATGGCTGTGCTGATTGGACGAATTACTCCATGTTTCTCTTCATTGGGTGACATATTGTAAACAATGCAACTTGAGATTTAGCTAGCGGCGGGGCGGAGGAGGAGCTTGTGCCAAAAAAGAAGTCAGCGTCAGTGGTATGGGAAGCCAAAGTTATCTGTAAACGGTGGGCTCTAATACAACAAGCCTATAGTTTGGCTTCTGTTTACAACTTCAAATTAAACTCAGGTTTTAACCACCATTTTCACACCTCTGTAGTGTGTTTTCATGGTGCAGATGGAGAAATTCATGGGCAATTTCAAATCTGGCTATAGTCTACAGGGCATTTCAAAACTGAGAGAAAAAAGATCTCAGTTTAGATCGTGGAACGTAATTGTGATTAAAGAGATCATGATATTATTTTTGGGCCAGATCGCCCACCCCATAGTACTCTACCTGCTAGAGACCAGCTGGTGAACACAGTGGAGCATTTAGCAGCTGAAGAGCCAGATGTTTCCCTCTGGAGTTGGTGGAAAACAAAACCAGAGCTTAAACAGGGAATACTGGACTCAGATTCATCAGGTGGCCAGAAACACAACTTTGGATTAGCGCTAATGTTGATCCATATCTGTTATAGTTCCCCAAACAGCTTGTTTCCGCTGCCCACAAGTCGCCAACACATCCATTACTGCAGGTTTGAAGTTTAAATTAAAAATTGTACGAGGAATAGGAAGTGGCCTAGCTTTCAAACATGTCCCAGTAGGAAGAGCACAGGTGTAAATAATAATCTTAATGATGGCTGAATTCCATTTAGCTGCTTCAGTTTCTGGTTTACTGGGACACTCGAACAGAACGGAGCCATCGTAAATGTTATTAGTAACATATTATTGTTATACATATTGTTATTTTTTTGAACAAAATGTCTGCTGTGAAAAAGGACCTGTTAAATCTGATGAAAATATAAAGACACCAGCTGTTTTGTGGATTTATTCGTGTTGCAGTTAGTCGGGAGAAGCAGCCAAACACCAGGCTTAATCTTAATTGTGAAACTCTTCCCTCTCTGTGGTAAACTTGCGCTCCGCTTCACCTCTTCTCTTGTCTTTGGCGTGCCAGCTCCCTCCCTGCAGGCCCGGCTGTGGGGGGTGCCGAGTCAGAAGAAGACGAGCATATTAAACGGCAAGAAGCTCCACAGCAGACCAACACAGCTGAGGCTTCAGGAGACCATCGCCGAGTCCGTGTACATCGGACGGCCACTCGTGCACTGTATCCTTCCCTCGCTGTCACTCCACAACACCCTGTTGCAAAATTAAATATTGTTAGAAAATGTTAGAAATTTCTAATCTGGTTCTGGATCCAAAAACTCAGTGAAAGACGATCACAGGATTTTTTTGATGAATAAGTGTAGTATTTCTTTTTTAAGAAACGTTGTGTTTGGACATTGTCCCTGTCTTACAGTACTTAAACAGCATTTGTAAAATTCCTGGAGCTATATCAGAATCTAATCACTTGTTCCTTGATATACGGTTTAGATTTGCACCAAATCTTAGTCATATATTTTGGGTTTTGAGGAATCTTGCCAGCTAACTAATAAGCAGACAGACAAACAACAAAGGAGACTCACCTTCTTTTCTTTATTACCTTTTTTATATAACGAGACAAACCTGTTATCTTCTTTCAGAGCAAAACACTAAACAAGGAAACTGATACTGAAGCAGTCTATCATGTTATATCTGAGTGGGTACTTAAAAACAATTCCGATTGTTTTTATCTGATGAACCAGAATATAGAGACGAGGAAGTGCACAGAGAAATGTTGAGAGGGCGAGAACAGAAATAACTGTAACAAACACTACAGGATTGCTTTAAAATCTTTTAACATGGCTTCTTCCTGAAGTGTTTTTTGCTTTGCTGAACTGCACTGACTGAGGAGGACTGTGAAGTCGTCCTGCATTACTTGTGTCTGTTGCTGCGTGTTCTTTAAATTTAAAGCCACTGTGTGCTGACTTTCTGAACTATTCCTTCAGGGTGCTCTTCTTGCCCAAATTTATTCAGATTACCCAAAAACCACAAAACAAAAATATGATTAGCTGAAGCCCAAAACACGATTATTTAACCTGTCTGACCCTCGAATGTTGTACAACCATTCACACAGAAATATTTCAGATCTCATAAAAATTCTGAGCTGAGCTGTTTTTTAATCGTACTGAAGTTTGTCCTACTGGAGACTTTTTTATTAGACGTATGATTCTTCCTTAAAGCAAACCCTCCTGCCTGCAGTACTCTGCCTGGGACTCTGTGGAAAACAGTCCTGGAAGCCGTGGCTTGTCTCTGGAGTCCTTGAACTTTCAAGGTACGCAACCTCCTCCTTCACATATTCACCTTATTATAATTATCTTTATCTAGTTAACAGCAAATGTGGAATACTAATTGTGTTCAATTATTTTGCAAAGAAATATATTTAGTTATCTTAGAAGGAAAACTCAGAAATTGACTCAAGACTGACAAAACTGTGGGTATATTTCTGAAGATTTTTGGTCCCAAAAAAACTTTCACATCCCGCTGACTTGGACATATAAAGATGATACCTACCTCCTACAGATCTGTCTGGCAGCGAGTAAAAAGGCCATCACCACTGCTCTCAGTACTGTTAAACACCTACATCTTCTGGACAAGGTCTTGAAAGTTTGGAAAATGCTTAATTTCAACCGTTATGTTTTCAAGGTTAGGAATATGCTTGAATTCAAATATTCTCCTTGAAAAATGCTTGATTTTTCAACCTAATCTGGTGTTTCATCATCGACACAGTCACTCATGTGAACCAGAAATCTTTTAATATTTGAAATGAAACGGTCCCGTCGTCATGTGACGATAAAGGATAAAGGCTTCGAGAGGCTGGAAATTGTTGGTTTAGGTACCTTGAAAGTGCTTGGATTTTAGCTGTATGAACCCTGTTCATAATTATTGTATGTATCATGTCTGATATTTGAATTTGAAATTAGGCAAACCTGCCTTCATTTACCAATTATACCATCACCCCATATTTGTTTGCTTTTTTGCTTACTGTCCTTAAAATGTTCATAAATAAGAAGTTAAAAAAAGAAGAAAAAACTTATACATTTATAAATAAAACAAATTAAATTCAATCAAAGGAGCAAAACTGGTTCTGTATGTTTCTAAATGTTGAAAACATCAATAAAAACTAAACACTCAAATACAAGGTTCTCATCTCTGAACGCTCCTTTCTTTACATGTGTTTCTTTATATTCTAGTTTCTTGGTTGCGGTTGAACTGTTGCTCAATGCCGTCTTGCAGCTACCGCCTGATTCTGTTGATTTTGCTCCTGTATTCCTTTTGCTAACCTTTCACCTTTAGGTGGCGTTGCTTTCTTAACTGTTCCTCTTCCTTCAGTTTTGCCGTGCTGAGTGATCGAAAATTCCAAAATCGATGGGAGCGTGCCGAGATGAGGAGGAGAACCTTTCTGTTGCTGTACTACCTTCTCCGATCCCCCTTCTATGACAAATACTCTGAGTAAGTATCTCTGGGTGTCTGGTCTGCTGCAACTAACTGTTTTATTAACGAATAATCAGTTGATTGATATTTTTGGATGAATCGATTCATTGTTTAGTCTGTAAAATGTCTTAAAAATGTGGATAAATGCTCATCACAATCACAGCCCGAGGTGACGTCTTCAGTTTGTTTGTTTTGTCCAATGAACAGTCCAAAGATATTCAGTTTACACTCCTATAAAACAGATAAAAGCATCAAATCCTGACATTTTAGAAGCTGCAACCAGAGAAAAAAATGACTTAAACCATTAATTGATGATCATAATTGTTGGGGATTCATTTCCTGTCCTGTGTGAAATACACCACTCTGTTTTGCAAGAATGAATGCGGTTGTAGATATTTGTGAAATAGCAGAAAAGGCACAATTGTTGTCACCTAAATTGTGTTTTAACAGTTGTGACTGCGTTTCTTCCTCTGCAGGGAAAAGATCCTCTTCCTGCTCAGACTTCTGGCCGATCATGTTCCAGGAATCGGGCTTGTGGCACGTAAGTACCGTGGTCCGGTCTGCTCCACGATGCTGACGTCTACATACGAGCTGGTTAAAGCCCCTGACAGTGTTTCTCTCTAACATCAAATATTCATGACATACGAAAGCAATAGAGACAGAGCGCAACACGTCACACTCTGGAAACCACGCCCACCGGAGGGGAAAACAATCAGTGCCACAATCTGCAACCAAGAGCTGGAACGCTAACAAAATGCCTGCAGCAGCTAAAAACATTAGATTTCAGCAGGTCAGAGGATTATTTCAGCAGCCTCTGTCCACCAGAGAGGACAAACTGAACACTGTGGGTCTGTCTCAGTGTCTCTTCTCAAGCTAAGTTACTGTAGTTAGTTAAAGCACTCAAACATAAGACTGCAGAGCTTTCTGATTTAGCCACATTCAACTACACAAGTTTCATACTTCAGCTGAACTTACAGCAGTACAGTTTGCCTAAAACTGACATCTGGATATTTGACTAAATGCTGCTGCACACGTAGACACACCGAGTGTCAGGATCCCACAGAGTTCCCGTTCTTCCTGCTGATGCCTCACGTCTGGACCCACTTTTGTCTTAAAGGTTCAGGTTTTGGGTTCGGCAGCTCACAAAAACTTAGTTCTGGTTCTTCACCCTGTTGGTAGTGCATCCCACCACACAGCAGCTTTTACGCAGGTTTCTGTTGTTTGGTAGCAGACCCCGGTGTGGGCGGGGCTTAATTGTGCTCTGTCTCTATAAAAACAAAGTTAAAGTTTGGAGAAAAACATTTAGTTTTTTACATTTGTGCACATATTTTCACATTGCCTTGTATTTCATTTCATTGCCATTTATTGTTGTTATTGTGTCATTTTACTTGCTGCTGTTGTGTCGTTCACTTCAATTTGTGCAGCTCTTTGGTCAACTCCGGTTGTTTTTAAACGTGCTATATGAATAAATTTCACTTGATTTATTTATTATTTTTAACCCTGAAAAACTCAGCGTATCCATCTAAAAGTTACACAGTCTGGCTTTAAATACATTTCAGTTTGAATAATATAACTACGGCCCAAATATAACTGACTGGTAGCAACTTGTTAAGACAGTAAGAATGACATTTTATGAACAGAATATTAACAGTATATTGGGTAATGGGTGTATTAATAGAAGTTATGCTATTTTCCTATCAGCAGCACATCGAGTGTAGTCCAGTCTTTTGTCCCACTCACTTATTATCAGTTCATCACATGTTGGTGCTTGTTGTGATCCTGTGTGTCTGTTCAGGCCCTCTGATGGGTTACCTCCCCAGCTGGCAGAAGATCTACTTCTACAACTGGGGATAAGACCTGCCGGGTGTGCTCGGATCTTTGATGTTTGCAAGTCAACAAGGGCAACGGCGAGGAAGGACCCGTCGGGCCCCGGGACAGAGACACTTGCCACAATTCCCCCAAAAAATCAGACAAAATGATGTGGAAACAATGACCACATCTGACTGACAGAGGACCTGCTTAGTAACACAATTTTCTTGATTTAGGTTATTTTAGCAATAAACCCGACCTGATAATCATGACTTTATGTTCAGTAATCAGCAAACAGATTTTCCTTTTTTTCCTGCAGGTTTATTACCTTGTTTCTGACACTTTGACTAATCCTCAAGAAAAGGTTTTCCTCGTGCATCAGAGGCATGTTGGAGAACTTCATTCTTAAGAGTTCATGATTTATGCCATTGTCTGTACAGTGATGTTTATTTGCATATATATGTGGCAAAATTTGTGAGCAATGTTGTCATATTCTATCATTTAATTCTTGTCAAAATCCCTCGCAGTGCTACGTTCAGGCTGCAGGCAGAAGTGGCCCAAATCAGATTTTTTTTTTGCTCATTTGTGACTCAGATCTGGTTTTGTTTTGTTTTTTGTAACAGTATGAACAGAACAAATCACATGGAACCTGTTCTTTTCTATTCTGATTTGGGCCACTTTCATAAGTGGTCCTAAATCAGATACAGATCGGATTTTTTTGCAACGCGACCTCAGTCTGAACAGTCATCAGAATTCATGCGACTTTTACGTCACAATTCTGTGCTGGCGGGAATCACTCTGTGAATTAAATTTAAAAATGTAAAATGTGGCTCTCTCTTTCTCCTCGTCCTCTTTATCATCTGCTCATGAATTCACTGGCTTCCACTGCACATCAACCTATCAACGAAACCGTGAACGCTGACTTCAGTGGCCTCCATGTTTACTTCCGTAAGACAGCGTGCTGTTCACACTGGAATCTGATACTGGCCACATTTTAAAAAATGATGTGATGTAATGATCTGAGCAATAAATCTGTATTGAGCACTGAGGCCTGCAGTGTGAACGTGGTGAGCAGCATTGTTGAGAGTAGGCGGAATTCATGCGACAGGTCGCTGAAGGGCACAAATCTTTCAAGAGTACTTAATGCTAATTAGCGAAGCACATAAAACCTTCCACCTGCAGGCTGTCAGTTTCCAGACCTTGATTCAGTGTTGCAGAGAAGAGGGTGCACACACTAAACAGCTACTGTAAAATACCACTGGAAGCAGCTGTGATACAGCAAAAACAGGTTTAAGGCTGAATGTGTGAGAGAGAGAGTCATTGACCAGAACACGGCAGAGGTTTTCAATCTTTATTAACATACTGAATAAGTTTCTTTTTGTAGCCTACAAATAAATAGTTTAATGTTTTATCCTTTCGGTCCACGTTTGTTACTTTTTCGGAGAGTTTATTGCGGGTGGGACACAGACATGGCCGCGCTAGGAAAAATATGACTATCAAAGAAAATCACAAACCGGTTTCCAGACCTCATCTACTTGGACAGTCCTTTCTGTAACTTGTTGAATGTCAAGACTGCCGGCAGCACACAGCTGAGGGGGCTGCATCACAATCAGGAAATTGGTAAGAGAGGGTGTGATGCATGGAAGTTGTCACAGCACGCTAAATAAGTCTGATTTAACCACAGAGGTTCATACTAGACGGATTGTGTTGTATTCATTTGCATGCTACCTGCCCCGGAAATCCCATTTTTCAGTTAAAACATTTTGTCTCAGCACAACCATTATGATGGGATTTACACCTTGAATGTCAGGAATATTTGTTATTGGCTGATACTTCTGAAACTGAGCAGATGAAAACGTAAACTGAAGACGTTAGCCTTTCAAAATAAAAGCTTAAACCGCTGAGAAAAAAAAAAAAAGGCATCCAAACGTCTTGTTCTTTCAGAGTTGAGGTACATCGACAGACTTCAGATTCAACCAGCAAGACATCGAAGTGAGACGGAGACACGTAGTCGAAACAGTATCATCGTTTTATGAGCTGGGACTTGCATGTTCTGTCTGACGTCTGTATCAAAACTGATTCATCATCTACATACTTTACATGACACTTTGCTTGTTTGGGTTTAATTCCTCTTAATCCCTAATTTAAAATCTTTAGTTCCCCTGCAGCGCGTCTTATGTTTGTTGGAACATACGACTGAGCCGGTCATGGCCGACAGATTTGAACCACGCGTGTGCTCCCTGGGTTTTTAAAAAAGACATAGTAAATAACATTAGCAGCGAGGACATCAGAAATTTGATGCTCCAAATTATGTTTCAGACTATTTACTTTCATCCAGACAGAAATGCGGAATTCCAAGCTCACAAATCGTGTGAAATCGTCAAGACAGTTGGGTGTCAGTGCTTTATGTAAATGAAAAAAATAAAAAACAACTTGTGGACACTGAACACAAACATTGTAGATTCTTGTTCAAATTAATGCTGAAAGTTGAAAATATATACTGCACCTTTTTTTAATATCACAAAACAAAAAAAGACTTAAGCATGAAGTATTTGATACTATGAATCAAAAACAACACCTTGATTTATGTATAAAGGAATAAAATATAGTAAAATTCACTCCGACGTCATTTTGAAAACTAAGACCAAAAAATTCTCAACAGTAAATTACAACTTAACTCTTGGTTTAGAAAAGATTCTACCCGCCGATGGTTTCCTTTATGAAAATAAAACTCAAGAGTCTGCAGATGAGAATGAGAGAAGAAAATACTGTCTCACTCCTGAAGAATTGTCTCTAGAAGAGGACGGGCGAGAGGGATGACTTCTTTTCCCCATGCAATCCTTTCTGTGTCCCGTCTCTCTCTCTCGTCCCGTCTACTCCGCCCAAACGCTCGTGTCAGTGAGGAGGCTGGTTGGCTCTACACAGGCGTTAGTTAGTATGTCTTCCCACAGGTTGGTGCTAGTCTCTCGGGGCGGATCAGTAGGAGCCGTAGCGATCCTGAGAAAATGTGAAAAGAAAGCCACAAATGAGCAAACTTTTGTGTAGAGGCTAATGAAGACGCTGAATCACTTCCCCAGCTCCTACAATGTCAACTCAGTTTAAGGATGACTGATGGCTCACCTGGATGGTATTCATCACACCGTTGGCGAGGACGGCCATCTTGCCTGCTACGGTCTTCACTCCCTGTTTGAACTGCGCAATGTCCGGGCCGGAGGGGAGCACGCTGTCAAAGCCTGATGCCCTCCCTGAGAGGAGGAGAGGAAGCAGGACAAACATCATCTACAGCACTTTGTGTCACACATTTAAATTAAGGCCATGCATAAGGTTTGTGGTGTGAGGGGAGAATTTAAATCCTCTATTTTAGCAGCATACAAACTACTTTAAAAAAGACAAAGCTGTGTCTCAGTTCAGGGGCCACATCCTTCGAAGGCTGCATTTGAAGACCAAATGCGTCACAGCGGCGAGACGAGGCGAGAAATGTGGCCGCCTTTTCCAGAATTTGGAAAAGGCGGCCAACGTATCCCAAGATTCATTGCAAACAAGAGAATATGGCGTCCCCAAACTTACCGTCAACAGCGGCAGAGCAGGATTACACTTTTAAATGTAAGTATTGGGTTTCAACTCACTAACAGCTAACGATGCAAATGTAAAAAAACCAAGGGGCCTTAAAAACCAGCAGCTGTCAAGGTTGCTAGACGACAGGAGCGGCGCTTCGTGACGCAAATAGGAAATCCTCTGTAGAACAGAGCGTCTCATTTAACAACGCTCGGTTCGGCTTTTGCCGTCTATGAAGGCCACGCCTTCCACGTCCTTAGAAGGATGCGGCCTCTGAATTGAGACACAGCTGGAATGCATGAAGGGATCAATGACTAGGTTATGACTCAGTTGAATGATAAGACTGGGCATATTCTATATTTTTCTTATTGTCAACAAATTCCATGAAAAGACCAAAACCAACACTGAATGTATCCACTAACAAGTACTGTGTGTGTATCAGAGCCTGATGTCTCTTCTTCCTCTGAGACACAGCTCCAAAAACTATTAAAACACATCAGTGAGCCTCACTGTTGTTCCTTCATCACCATGAACACACACTGGAGTTTATTTGGACTCAGTCCCACACACACCGTCCTGCTGCCCCAAATACTCACTAGAGGACCAAACGTGGATTCATCCGCCGCTGAAAATAGTCCCCAACAAATGCCCTACTTACCTTTATGGTCACTGCCATCCCCAAACAGGTCAGCTGAACTGATGGAGGTGCTTCCAGACATGTTCTCCAGTCTTGTCTTTGCATCATACTGCGAGAAGAAGAAACAAAAGTCAACACCTGGGTAACAAGTAGCACACAAATCTCTCTCGAGTATTAATGTTTTAAATACATAATTGCCATAGTTGTACGAGAGTTGAGTTCATATTCTAAACTGAGGTTTCTCACCTCTGCACTGCTCTCACGACCAAAGAACATGTCCGAAGAGATCGCCTTCGCATTCGCAAACTTCTCTCTGGCCTCACTCGACTCCGACACCGGAGCTGATGCCTCGGCTTTCCTTCTGCTGGGAAGTCTGGATTAAACACAAGACCACACATCAGAGCTGCACCCAGCCCAGCGGACACTACAGTTTTATCTATTTAAGAATAAAGACAAAAGACAGGGTGAGCATGTGTATGTGCATGAAAATCCATGTGAATACCTCTCTCCAATTGGCTGAATACTAGAGATGGTGACCTCCTCTTTGGGGTCCTCTTTCTCCAGAGCCCAGGAGGTGGTAAAGGAGGCGGTCCCTCCCTCAGTATCCCACCGGGATCCAAAACTGTCTCCCACTGTAAACGGGTTGTCCTTATATCTGAAACATCAAACACAATGGATTAATAACAGAGTCCCTGCTACAAAATCCATCAGTCAAGCAAGGGGACTGATTGAAACTCAAGTAGATAAATACGTAGGTGTGATCTGAGAGGTGTCGTACGTACTTTGGGGGTCCAGAGGTGAAACCCGGCTCATCAAACATGTCCAGTTTGGAGCGAGAGGAGGACTTAGCTCCCACAGGAGTTTCCTGCTCAATCACCTGCATCTCTGACATCACTGAGTGAGACACAGCACTGAAACAGGAAACACACACACACACACATATTCAGATGAATCAAACGCTTTCATGATGATTACACATATGCCATCGGTCAAGCCTCCACCTAATGGCCCAGATGTAAGGTGTCCTGGATTAGGAAACCAATTACTGTTCCTATCATCTGCAGAAACCTCAGGAAGACAAACTGTGACCTCAGGATAACAACAAAACAATGTTGGTGCTGTGATGTTACCTCCTGTTTCCGAAGCCCATGCCCAGTCTCTCGGCCTGCTCTCTCTTCTTGCCTTCCAGGTTCTGAAGCTTCTTCTCCTCCACCTTCCTGTCGATCTCCAGCTCTTTGTAAGCCAAACGCATCGAGGCCACACTGCAGAAGCCAACCAACAGAGTGTTATGTTACTCTTATTTTGAAAAACAAATAAAAAAATCAGACCCTTTATAAAGAGATTTGAACTTAAATAGTTCAGATAATCTCAATTTATCCCTGTTTTAACTGGAATTATCAAAGACCTACAGAGATAAATTAATATTTTAATATTCCTTACATGGACTCCTCAGCTTGTTTCTTGGCCTCAGCAGCCTGCTCCTCTCTCAGCTTCTCGGCCACTTGCGCCTGCTTCTCCACCTCAGAGAAACTCTTACTGCTCACCTTTTGGGCACCGAGACCTTTCTTTGCTCCGAGCTGCATCAGTGGGAAATGTGGTACACAGATTAGAGTCAAAGTTAGATATTAAAGGTTAAAGTGCATCCTCGGCATTGGGCGGACTCTAAGAAACAGGTTTTGTTTATCGTTCCTCGACTGTGATGTATAACCTTCACTGTGCAGAGTTTGTTTTTACATTCTTCTGCTGAAGGACAGAAGGAAGTCTCTCTTCAATCTCAGTTCAACACATGCAGACACGAGCAGGATTTTGTCACATCACAAACTAGTTTGGACACCAGTCATGGTCCAATATGCAATTTACACAAGTGTGATGAAACAACTCCAGGTCAGATACATGGACAATGGACTTTTCAGTGACGTAGGAGACATTTTGTGTCCAGCAGTTTAACTTTTGGAATGAACACAATTTGCATTTTCATAGATTCAGGATTTTTCAAGGAGAGAGAAGGAATACAAGTAATTTTAATAATTTATGACCAGGTAAAACATATCAGACACAAATTATTATTCAAAGCAGAGTACTTTTATATGTCTTAAAATTATGTTTGGAGGGGATGTTTAAAAGAGTACTGCACCTATTTAGCACTGAACTCCTCCAACATTGTCGGACTCACGATGGACAGTTAAAAAAGAAAAAGATCTAAATCAATGCAGAGTCAGAGATATCGTCTTTTTATTCTTCTTCTTTGTCAAAACCTGCCTACATTACCCACAATGCAACTCGACCACCAACAGTTATGTTATGCTAGCTTTTTTCACATATGCAGTAATACTCCCCGTAAACAGACTTTGATGTGTAAAATCGGTGGACTTCCCCTTTTCCTGTGCCTCTATTTTAATGGCCTCGTGCAAGGAGACCATCAACACAAGGTTTGTGGTTTGGTGAAAATTTGACTCAATGTGACTCACCCCTTTTTTGGCAGCCATGGGCTTCTTCTTTCCAATGATGGAAGGCTTCACATCTGTAACAAAAGAGGCAAGCTGTTAAAAAACTGCAGGATATTTTTACTTTGAAGCCTCCATTTAGCCAAGTAGGCAAATTGAGAATGACTTTTACATTGCCGACCTGAAATCAAAGCGAGAAATAAAACACACCGGCTCAGAGAAACAAACTAATATCGCAGAGAAACAGTGCTGAGAAGAAACGTGGCTTTTATTGTTAAGGACATGCCAGCCAGCATTTAAATCGCAGCGTTTAAAACTGGCCCTTTGACCTGAGTTTCACAAAATCACCAGACAAGACGAAAACCTTCAAGCTCTCATAACACTGAAGTTAGTCAGTTTGCCTTCAGAAGTATTTGCACAGTGAGAAAATGTACATATTGAGAGAAGGGTAGAAATGAAAATTACAGACTATTCATCTTTAGGAGACACTGGTCTACTGTGGTGAATACTATTAGACTCCTTTAATCCTATTTGTCACAATGTCAACATCTGAAATGCTAGCAGCAAAATACTTAATCCACACACAGATGACCTGCAGCTATGTAAGACAGCTTGACAATGAAGTAGCCTTCATTCACCTTTTCTGACTGAGCTTTACTTTGTCAGAGAACAACTTGTTGAACAGCAGGTGCTCACCAGTAATAGCACACAACTATCACAATCTCTCCTCAGCAAGTTATTTCCATCGCGTGATAAGCAGAGACGGGAGAAAGTCAGTGAAGCATTACATGCGTCTGCGGCAGAAACCAGCCAGCGCAAACATCAGCTACTCCCACACTGATCACCTTTGGGTGGCTGTCCTTCCGGTGATGACAAACGCATGGAGTCCTCTACGCGACAGGACAAACCAGTCACCATAATCCAAAACACAGAAGAAGCTCATTTAACAGAAGAATCAATTCCACACTTCTGATGACATTTCAAGATGTCAAATTGGGCTCAGTGAAAGTGTGACTTTTGCAATATTTTTTTTGACATTTTACAGACCAAACGATTAATTTACTGTATTTAAATCTGTCTTTTATTTTTAATCCTTTCTGCTGCTATTTCCCCTGTCTTTATGTTTTTTTCCGTCTTTTGTGAAGCACACTGTATTGCATCTTTTTGTATGAAATATACGCTATATAACGTAAGTTTTATTATTATTATTCATTGAGAAAATAATGAGCAGAGTAACAGATAATAAAAAAATCATTTTCTGAACACCTTTGAAATAAAAAGTGAGATACAGTACATATTCATGGGTATAAAGAGAAACAAAACGTGCACACTGCCCGTCTCCAGATATTCTTTTTACTCTATGTAGACACAAGTGATAATGTTTTGACCTTAGAAGGTCTTCTGCAGGTGAAAAGGTGTCAATCATGTCTACATAGAATAAAATGAGAAAGGAGAAAGGTGTGTTCAGGTATTTTCTTGTCTTTGTGCAGATAATTATTGCAAAGAATTAAAGGGGGGGAGTGTGACTCAGGAGATTAATCTGTTGAGGAAAAACAAGACCTTGTCTGACTGAAACAATCATTACTACTGTCACCGATTTATCTTGAGCCTCCCATGTAAAGCACTTTGTAACTCTGATCTGTGTGTGAATATCTATAAAAACAATTTTACTTTCTAAAGATACAAAGATCCAGAGACAGGAAGACAGAGAGATAAGAAGCTGTAGAGCAAGACTGAGACAAGTATGTACCCTCTGAATAAGCACGCATGTCAAACACAAGCAGGGAAACTGCAGATGACAGCGCTGAAGTTAGGAAGGAGCAGGGCAGTGCTCGTGCCTTTCCTCCCAGAGGCTGAATCAAGCTAACAGACTCACCAATGGAGGCTTTGGGTGATGTGCTCAGACCGTCGATGCTGGGTCCGTCCTCTGGCTCTAGAAAGGAGATTAAAAACATGTCAAGCAACACAACCAAATATTCCTTTTATTCCACAGCTTGTTGAATATTCTTTAACTTCTGTTTCAATCGAATCTAAATGTATAAATGATACACCCTGTTATATACTGCAGAACCTTCTTTATCCAAAGCCTTTACCGTGGAAAACAATTCAATTCACTTAGTTTAAAGCAATACTCCAGCAATGTATGGGTCAAGCTCCAAAAATGGGGTCCTACATTTCCCATAATGCAACGCTTGAGTTTTTTTTCATTAGACTATCTGCCTAGTGAACGTCTACATGTTTCAAGCTCAACCCCCCCAGTCTGTA
The DNA here is from genome assembly GCA_005408345.1 of Macquaria australasica. Lineage (NCBI taxonomy): Eukaryota > Metazoa > Chordata > Actinopteri > Centrarchiformes > Percichthyidae > Macquaria > Macquaria australasica. The sequence goes on from SEMN01001310.1 coordinate 19,348, forward strand.
ACGCAGTCTTTCTGTTACCTGGCCTGATGACATAACTATGACATCATCAGGGTTACTTTCTCAGACTTTGGGAATCTCCCTTCGGAGACGAAAGAGTTTTAACAACCGAGTAGTCCTCCTCACGACGGGTAAACTGACGTTTATGTGTAAACAGGCAGGTAACACATAGGCTTGTTTTACTAACGGTTGTCATCCTGGCCTTTGGCCGTTGCGTCCGTCAGCTGTGGGGCGATAGTGGCTCCATTCTGCTCTGGCTCGAAGGGCTGCGCCACACTCCAGTCATTAGCAGGCTGGAAACATAAAAGAACAAAAAACAAATCCAAGCTTTTTATATTTTCAATTAAGTGCACAAGAATTCATAAAGCCAGGTCATTTTTTTATTTGATCATTTTATATTTTGGGTCAAGCAGCATTCCTCAACACAAATTCAACACCAAACATTTGTACCAACCAAAACCTTTTAACCTTCTATGGTCATTTTAGGCACACCGATCTATTTTAGCTTATCACAGATATATCAATAACATATTGCAGTACAGTAATGCCAACGATACTGTATGTTATAACATTCCCGGATATGTGGATAACATTTTTTTTTAAATCACAAACTCATTTATTGACGAAGGACAAAAAACAAACCTGTGTATGTTCGGCAAAAAAGTCTGTCTCTTTCTTCTCGGGAGCTGAAGAAGTGCCTCCCACAGGAGAGTCGATCCATAGCTGCAACCAGGAGACGGAGAGTGTTTGTTACACTAACAGACACTCAGACATTTCTATTGATCATGTTCACACAGGAGGTTTACCATTCTGACTTTTATTTTTTGGTATATTGCCTGTGATGCGATCATCATACACCTTGTGGACTCTGAACTAGGTCTGCTAACACAGCTCAGACACTGATAATCACTTAAGATAACCACTCTAATGTAATATCATGCCAGTGACTCACGGGACACCGGTTCATTTCTGTTATTTCCACTGTGTGAGTGTTGTACCTGTGAGGTGCAAAACTAAAATCAAAAACTAATTATTCAGCCACTCGATCAGGTTGTGTGTGGCTACAGGAGCTGGACCAGAGGTCAGATCAGTGTCGCATAATAGCTGTAGATATTTTGCTTGATTTAAAACCTCCTAGATCAGAAAAGTTGCTGCTCAGTTGTCATAACCTCTAATGCTCACTGTATGGGATTACAGCCATGTGTAAAGCGTAGCCTATACCGCTAACATGTGACCAAAATACGCTTTTCAACGAGCCTAGTTTATTCGCTCCAAACCAGCTGATGGAAACGTGCTTCATTCGCATTTCTTTTTTGCGTCATTTCAAAAGTTGGCTTAAAATTCACTTAACAATTGAATGGAAACACGGCTACTGACAGAACAAAAGCTGACAGCGCAGTTTTATAAATATAAATATTATAAAATATATATTTATAAATATAATAAACAAAAAAAACCGCCACTAGCTTTATCAACAAAGCCAGGGATACAGCCTCAGTCTACTGCTGACTTCTGCAGAAATATGGCCTACAATGAAATGAACTTCTGTCATGATTTAGGCTACATGATATAATTTATTCCCAAAACTGTTTCCACTTGATTTGTACTCACATCTGTTCCATATTTAGACAATGCAGCATTTGCTTGCTGCCGAATCTTCTCCCTGTACATCTGGGCTGCACGACTGTTATACTTGGCGTTGGTGTCGTTCGTGGAGCAGCCATGCTGGCGGAAGAATGCCGTCTTCAGACCGAAGGAGAACGGGAGTTATTGCATTACATTAAAAACCACAGAAATCTGCCCAAGCAATACTATCTAATTACACTGCCTGGAACATGAGTCTTTAACATGAAAAACCTTGTTTTTAATTCATTTCACGTCAGGCCTAACTTTTTGGCTTTTCTGAGAGTGGGCAGTCGGACTTACCGCATTGGCATTGCCTCCAACCTGCATACATCTGAGCTGAAACCAGTTCCAGTTAGAGTCTAACTCAGTGGACCTGAGGGAAAAAGGGGAGAGTATGGAATATCAACACTCCAGTATGTCAGGTACACCTGGTGATACAGGTCACTCTGTGACACTGAAGCCTACCTGATGAAGCTGAGATGCACTCCCAGGGAGCGGTGGATGCCGGAGCAGTCGATGCACAAGAACACACCATACGGGATACTTGCCCAGCTGGGGTTTTTGGCTGCGCAGTCAAAACATACCTGAACAGAAACAGCAGGTACATTTCATGAACCTTTGTTACTGGGACAGCAGTAATGAGATCCATGAGTACACAGCATTGGGAGGGTAATTACAGTGTCTGAAGCGGCACTAGCTGTCTGCTGCGTTAAAGGTTCATTCAACTTCAGTTTCACTCCACATTATCTCTGGTCAGGTGCGAGCCATGTGTGGCTCCGCACCTACTGAAGATCTTAATAAATACGACAGGGATAAACATATAAAAGCATCACCACAGGAATATTATAGTGAACGGACATAAAAATACATCATGTGTCAAACTACAGCACCACACAGACACTTCAACTTACACAACTATTAGGATTATTATTTATAGTGATAGTTTGCTTACAGTCAGTTAAAACTGCCACTATTAAAAATGACTCAACAAATTGTGGGTGGCCACAAAAAACTGGGAAGGAGAACAGCAGAAACGAGCACTGAAGTGTTGAGACACACCATCTCTAACGGAGCTGAAACAATTAGTACATTTAATCTATTATCAGCTGCTTTCATAACTAATTAATCTTGGCAATAATTTGTCAAGCAAAAAATGACAGAAATTATCTTCTTGCAGCTTCTCAAATGTGAGGATTTGCCGCTTTTCTCCTTTGTATATAATATAAACTGAATATCTTTGCGATTTGGACTCTTGGTCATCTTTCAATTTATCGATTGATCAGGAAACGATCACACGTTGCAGCCCTTGTCCTCAATTAATGAAAAGGGTATCACAAAGGGGGGCCAGGCGAATGGCTCTCTCTTTAGGGTCCCAAATAAAGACTTAAATGCGAAAACGGAAGGTGCCGGTCTGGCTCGCGCTGTGCCAAACCACGGACCCGTCCCGGGTCCGGGAGGAGCCAGCTCGGCCAAGACCTAAAGTCAAACGTACATCGTGTAAATCAACATTAAACCGACCGCGTGGTTCGGTGCCGCTCACACCTGCCCGGGGAGCCGGAGCCGGGGAGCCGGAGGACGTGGCTCCGGCTCCCCGGCTCCGGCTCCGGCTCCGGCTCCGGCTCCCCGGCTCCGGCCCACACGAGCCGTTTACGTGGCCTTTGTGTTTACCGGCGGGCTAACGGCCACTAGCTCCCGTTAGCTGTGGCCGTGGAGCCGGGCCCAGCTACAAACAGCCAGCTAACCGCTTCTGACCGACACAGGCCGACCCACGGACAACGGCAGCGCCTCGTTCGGTTACCTTGTTGGTGGGAATGGACCTTAATCTCTTGAAAATGGTGAGGATCTCAGTCTTGTTCGGTTCCGTAGCCATCTTGCCACCCTGACAATTTCCAGAAAGTGGCGTCACTACGGATCCTCGCGTGCCCTCAGGTCTAACAAACGCGATTTCGCTCTCGATCGTCGCACGGAAAACTTTAAAGACAGACGATCGGTGCGTAGCCTCTGAATACTTTGTCGTGTCTGTTTGAACAGTTTTCTCCATTTCACTCTTATACAATCATATTAAATTAGATGCTCTATAGGCAACACTGTTCCACCGCTGTCGACCAATCAGCATCAAGCCCTTAATAGGACCAGAGAGCAAGATTAGTCTATAAGTCTATTAAGTCTACATCTTAAGTATATAAAAGACTGGGCTTTGCGGATTATTTTTCTCCTGGTGTGCAATTATAATATTAACAAAATCCCGCCAGAGCTGTCTGGCTTCCATCAACAGCCTTCATTTCTCACCATCTACATGTTTCATACATATTTCTACAATAACAAAATAAAACAAGACAACATTAAACGGTGGATCAATCGTTCACCAGGGGAGGCAATTTATACACCTGTGAGGAGTTACCTCATGAGTTCACACATAGTTTTATTTGCGTCCTTTCTTCACCAACCAGTGGTGGATTTGTTGTAGCCCAGCTGAGATCTGGTTAGTCCTGCTGGGTGGACTCCAAAGGAACCACCTCTCACGTCTCCGAGGCTGAAACTGACTCAACAAGCTTGTGCACGAACAGACATTGCGAGGCATCATGGAGGCAGGTGCAGTTCTCCTGCTGCTGTTGGCATTATCGGGCATTGCTTCGTCTCTCAGCTTTTATGGAGGAAGCATTAGTTTCATGCCTCCACGGAATAGGAGGGATGGGACATTTAAGGTAACCCTAACCCTATTTATTAATCATTATCTTCTTAAAATGTTCATATTTGTCATATTTTATTAAACAGAACAGCAAAATGAATCATAACATTGGAGGTATGCCTGATGATTAAAAGCAAAATCTACCACTAAAGATTTGACTTAACTTTGTAAGAGTCATTTTACTGATTTAAGGAACCAGGATGCTCTTTTTCAACCTGTTTTCTGTATTTCTGTAGGTGACCTTTCATCACAGACAGCAGGGCAGAAGCAGCTGTAAAGATCAGTCACCCTACACATGTGACAGTGGGGTGTGCACCAGCTTTAATAAGTCAAGTGTCCTGCAAACGGACCAGGACAGCACGGGCCAAGGCAGGTGGTGCCAGTCTGAAGGGTACACCACAGCAACCATCTTAACCAACAAAACCTCCTTTTCTCTGAGGTAAGCCCGGCTCACAGGAAAACAACTCTACCGTCTCATTTTACTCTAATTTGGCATCAGGCCTGTAGATATTAATGGTATTTTGGGTGTTTTAAAACACACAAATGCAGTTGTGACGTCCCTCATAGGCTGAAGAGAAAATTACATCAGATAGTTCTGTAGGTGTGGTTGTCAAAATGGCTGTAAAGGCATTTAAAGGAGATTATGAGGGCTCAGTGTTTTCTTAAATAGAGTTCAAAACATAATGCGATCCACTTCTGAAAACACAGAGCAAGTTAAATGCTGATATGTGGCATTTGATAATAATAATAATAACCTTTATTTTTTACAGCACTTTCCAAAACAAAGTTACAAAGTGCTTCACAGTCAGAAAAGAACAATAAAATATCAGAAATAATTTACAGAATAGAAAGAAATTCACACGATTCACGAAGACGGATTGTAATAATAATTTAAAACAGACACGGCACAAAACAAATAAAAGACACTTTAGGACATTTAAGGGAAGTCAGAACAATTTATACCAGGGGTGTCAAACTTACGGCCCGCGGGCCAGAACCGGCCCGTCAAAGGTCCAATCCGGCCCACTGGATGACTTTGCAAAGTGTGAAAATAGCAGAGAAGTCATTAATTCCAGTTTTTCAGTAAAATGCACTGCCATTCCTACTGTGCTGTCCTAATAAGAGCAGCAGGCACAAAGCCTTTCTGGCAGAAAGCCCTGAAGGCTAACTTCTCCTGCGTGCGAGTAGCAGGAACTATGTTGGATATACTATTATAGATCCCACGGACTTACATACACACTACGTGGCACAACACTGTCAAGCTAGGCTGCTGTTCATGCAGGAGCTGCCGGTGGAAAATGTCTTTGTCAAAAAGAAGAAAAGTGGACACAGAGTGTCGGGTTTTCCAAAAATAACGTTTTGTGCCTTTGTAGATCCACTGTGATTTGTAAATTGTAATGCACATGTAACGACAGTAGACTTACTGAATTTGGAACAACTGAGACATATTGTTGAAACTGTACATTTTTTTCTTAAGACGTCTCAGGCTGTTCATCATCTGTTTTGTAAATGGATGGTTAATTAAGTACTCGTACTTCTTCACATAAAGAAAGGGAAAGATTTGAAGGTGTTATTATTTATAGGTTATTATGCCATGGTTTTACTGGTCCGGCCCACCTGACATCAAATTGGGCTGCATGTGGCCCATGAACTAAAATGAGTTTGACACCCCTGGTTTATACAAACAGGATCGTAGCTACCATTGAGAAATTTAGGGGTTTCACATGATGATGAGTTTACGTTCTACAACGGTGTTTTATAAGAGTAATTCATATATTTTTAGAACATATCTTAAAATGTGACTGTTTAGAGGCAAAAAATTAAGTAAATTAAAAGTGAATTTGGATTTTCCCGCAGAATTACACACCTGACAGAGTAGAGAAGGCTTTGAAACGACATATAGAAAATAATGTAGATACAGAAAATACATGAATAACTGAAATGTGAAATTCTGTAATGTTTTAAAAATACTCAGAAACTTTAACAGAGTTTGGTTGACGGCTTGTTAAACATGTCTTAGATGGGTATAATATAATAATATTGGGAGGGCAGTATTTAAGGCTGTCAAATCTTCACAGATTTAAAAAGCCTTATACATGAAGATATGAGGCAGATTCGAGCAGCTCTCTCTCTCTGCCTTCATCAAATAGGATATACCTTCTCCTCCTCTTCCAAACTCTGTCAATCTGCCAAGTGCATAAATAGCAGCAAAGCAGAGCACTATGTTTTTTAACCTTTTCACATTTTGACATGTCACAGTAGGAAAAGCAAAGGTGTAAATAATTCCACTGAGCTGCTTCAGTTTCAGGGTCCAGGTAGACGGAGCCATCGTTAACGTTATTAGTAACACCTGTGTTTTTCCAAGTATGACAAAATGTCTGCTGTAAAAAAAGGTCTGTGGTTGAACGACTGAATGAAGACTTTGAATTCAGTGAATGCGGTTATTGGATGCACATGCAATGAGCAGGAAGTCACTTCCTCATATAGCAAAACACATGTTTCTTGTCTAGTCCAAAATTGTAATTCATCATTGTAGCACAAAGATTAATCTCTTTATCAAGCTGGTGCCCTTAAATTATTTAATATTCTGCTGTAAAATACACTGTACCTATAACCTGTCATCTATTAACTTACAGTAGTTTTACCTTTTTGCTTAAAATTACGACCTGATTTAAATGAAATTAACATCCTTTGCTCAACATAAACCAGTCAGCTGCAGTGGGGATTGTTCTGAGTATGGAAGCCTACAGGGGACTATATTAAAATGATAATGTAAACTTGAAAATGTAGCATAAAGAATTATAATTTTCCACATATGCACGTGTTATTTGAGTAAAAACTAAAGTGAAAATGCAATAATCCAATTTGCATTTGCATTTTCACATGAAAATGGAAAAGCTGTTTGGCATTTAATATTCAAAGTCATACCCCACTACACAGTGGACAATATTTAAATTTGAAAATTAAAATGCAATATAAACAATATAACTTGATTTTTCATTTATGCAAGCAATATTTAAGTCACAATTAAAATAAAAATGCAATGTGAACATAAAAACAACATTTGATATTTAATTTTTAAAGACTTGAAAATGCTGTACAGTGGACAATATTCAAATGCAATAAGCGAAACAGCGCCACCAGGCTATTGCATTTACATTTACATGTCACCATGCTGTTTTGGTGTCAAAATGAAAATCGTTCAGTGACTTGGTTTGTTAAAATTTGAGTGTGCTTGCTTTAGCTTGAAGTACTTGAAGAAGTACTAACTGTAATAGTAGACTGAGTACTTTAAGTAATACTAAATGTAGTAGTAGTTGAAGAGGTTGAAGTACATCACCACATTTGGGGCGGTGAATATATTTATGAGTGATAACACATCCCACCTTCTTCCTTTCAGGGACTCGGGCTGCTGCTGGGTGTCTAATGTCAAAGGAAAAACAAACTGGACGGCTGGTGCAGAGCTGGACCTGGGAACTCGATCCGACTCGCACGCCCTCAACAGCTGTCCTGTAACGACCACAGTGTCCTCTCTGCGGTACAGAGCTTTTCTTTTCAAACTGGGATTAAAATACAAAAAAATCACGTGGCAGAGCCCTGCAGGTAAAGCAGTAAGATATGTTCCTGTCAGTCAGTGCACATGAAGAACACTCCACTATGAGCAGAGAAACAGTGCTGTCTTGCACAACCTTAATTCAGCACTATTTCTCTGTTCATACACACTAAATGGATGTACAGATAATGTATAGATTGATAACATTATACAAACCTGGAAATAACATGAATATCACCTCTGAGACACAACCTACATCATACAATATTTGACATGACTTACCAAAAACGAAGTTCTGTGAAATCATTTTAAGCCTCGATGTTCAAATGATTTAGATTTTAATTGTTTAACAAGCCAAAGGGAAAGCCATAACTCCCTGTAAATGATACTGTAGGTCTACAGTTTACAGATGAGTGGATGGAGTACACTACACTCTAAATACAAGACTTTACATGAAACATAATAATGCAACTTGTGCATATTTTCATTCCTCACAGTTCATCGTTCCGTTTGGTAAGAGTAGATGCTTAATAAATATGGCCACTTTATTTTTGTGTGTGTTTATTTTCTTCTTTCTTTTTTTGCCCCTTTTTTATTTACATTTTAAAGGTTAGGTGACATAACCTCCTATTGAAGTTAGCAATTCAGAGTTAACAATTTTTGTGCCTTACACACGTGCCACACTACTGTAAAAGGAAATTTTAACAGATCACGTGATGAGAGAGATGGCTGTCTTGTAATAATGGAAACAGAGCTGTGAGGTTGGATGTTTTTGGTGTTTCTTTTTAAAAGCACTGATTAATTTTCTTTGACTATAAAATTGTGCGAGAAAAATGTAGTATTTGTAATTCTCCTTCTGTAAATCCTATGGTTGCCAAAAACAAGCCAAGACACCAAGGGACCAAATTTTTTACAAAACATCTTCTATGCAAACTACCATGTTTTATTAAAAAAAACAATGCATGAACCTGAAAATTGGTTGTTAAATTACAGTTATGTGTACTAATGTGCTATATTTAAATTGAAATATTGCATTGTGTTTTTTTGTGCAGGGTGCCTCAGAACTGTTTTTCAAGGTTTCGTCTTCTGGCACACGATCCAGACGGAGATAATGTGAGATGCCGCTTCGCTGCAGACGCTGCAGTTCCCTCCAACTTCACTCTGAATGAGGTAATCCAATTTCAAGCTGTAAATACACATTATGACAGGAGCTGTAATGATCAAACATTCAAGCCACGCTAAGCAGTGAAACAGTGATATTATGTATATATTTAGCTTTTATTGTGCATGTTCACATTATAGTAGGGGACACATTTACAGTATTTATTGAGCTTCTTTTAAAAATGTAGTTAAAATAAATTCTTCTAACTCATTTTTCTTGTGTTTTTTATTTGTATTGTATTTATCAGATGGTTTATGAATATTATAAATTCACAATATGTATTGTCACTGCAGTCAGGTGGTTAGCTGCTCCTTCAGATTTATAACTATTGATATTAATAGTTTTCAGTGATTCTTTTCTACAAAGATCAATAGCCAAAGAGACAAAAGCATTTAAATCTCTGAATTTAACTCTTCATGTCCTCCCAGACTGCGTGCACGCTGACACGTACAGGTCAAGTCGCCGTTGGTGTCCACGTGTTTGAAATGATGCTGGAGGACTTTTCCACCAAAAACATCACTTTGACCTACGCAGATGGAACCTCAGCATATCGGCAGGCCTCCAACACAAACTCACCAGCTCTCTGCAAAGTGAAGCTGCAGTTCTCAATGCAAAGTAAGTGATTCAAACACACAAAATGTACATTTGATACACTGACACAACTGGACCGAAGAAAACTGAAATTTGACCTGATCACCATAAAACAAAAGCTACTGGGGAAATGTTTTATCTTGTTCCTCTTCACAATATATAAAATATAAAAATATATAAAACATATTACATTGTTATGTCACATTATACAGCAAAGCAGTGATGCTTTTTCTCAAAGTTTTATGACTTTATTTCCAAAATATCATGACTTTTTCCTCAGAGTTACACCTTCATTCTCGTTATATTATGAAGTTTTTTCTCAAAACGACTACTTTATTCTCTCAATATTACATTTAAAAAAATACTGACTTTATTCTTGTAATTGTTTGATTTTTCTAGCAGTTGAAACTATGTTCTCGTACTAGAACAACATTTTTATCAAAATAATGTGACATTATTGTCAGTGTCTCTTTGTCACAGTTTGTCCTCCATACTCTTCTTAAGGGACAGGAACAAGCCTAATATAACCTGAATTTAGCTTTAATCTGGATAACTGGATGGATATTAAGACAAATTCCTCTGTCTTTATGTCCTAAAATGGTATGACTGCCCTGAAAATAGGATATTATTAGTAGATATCATTTTTCTAGAGTCATGCGATGGTGACAGTGCACGGACCAACCAAATCTAACACAAAGATGCTACATACATGGCTACATACAGTACTAGAAACCATTACAGGCTACAAAACTAAGTCTTATGCAAAAGAAAAAGATCTGTTTTCCAGTCTTGATAATCTCTCGTGTCTGTGTTTCAGTCCTTCCTCCAATACCAACCTGTGAAGCTGGTGATGTGCAGCCCATGTTCCTGTCTACGACTCCTTCTCATGGTGATGTTCTTTATGCCACTGTGGGTCAGAAATTCCAGCTTTATGCCCAAGCACTGGCTCACCATGCTAGGTATTTACCTCTTAAATTTGTTACCCGTGCCACTTACCTGGCCAAAGAAATACCCTGTAATATGGACATGCAGCTGAGATCATTTCACAGTTGCCAAAAAGAAGCTATTACTAGCGTGCATACCAAACAAGGATAATTATTTCCTGTTTCTTCCCTTTTTTGCTTTTATTTTCCTGAAGCATACAAGACTTCCAGGTCAGCGGCCCCCAGAACATGACTAAAGTGTTCAACAATGATAAGTATGGAAAAGCTGTAGTCACTCTGAGCTGGACACCACAGCAAAGTGACCAGTACAGATTTGTCCCAGTCTGCTTCACTGCAGAGACAAATCAAACGTGAGTGGTTTTATGCACATGTCCTACTTACTGCTTTGTGCCGTGTTAGCAGAGCTGAGAGAGCTGTTCTTTCTTTGAATATGCTTGATGAGCGACCAGCAAGGACTAACAAAAAATAAGCCTGGATCTATTGATTTAGGAGATTGTATTTACCTGGTTTCTGTCGCCTTGTTGCACATTCACACTGTAACTTCCATTTGCATTACATCTTGTCTCATGATCATCAGTAAAAATGTCTTCTCCATTAAATTCAAATAATCAAAGAAAGAACGTGTGAAAAACACAGTTATTAATCTATACTTCATTATACATTATATCACCCATCAGATGTTATTAGTGACATTATCATTATTATTACGATTACTGTTGTTCTTCTTCTTTTTGCATTTTGCACTAAAACATATTTTTTTTGTTTTTCTCATTTAGCCAATCAGATATGAGATGTGTTGTTGTCATGGTGACCCAAGCATCTATCACTCAAGGTTTGTTAATCATCAGTTATGTAAAAATAAATTGCAATGACTGTATACGTAACAGTGTCTCTACAGTCGAGTGTTACAGTAACAATCTTTAGTTTGTTGTGCGGCAGGTTAACAGCAAACAATTAAAACAACCTACGTGAACAACCTGACAAGTGACTTCTTCTGGCCGTGTGAATAGTGACCATAGATATAAAACAATTTTATATAGCTCACCAGCTACAGTTCACCAACTGGCCCTGTGAGTAGTCACTAGAGGTTTTCAGTACACGTACGAACAAATCTTTATCAACAAATTTTCAAACTAAATTGACTACACTGAATCACCCATTGTGTCAGGTATAGATCAGCTGGTATTAACACGTGGTCTGCATCTGGATGTCTTATCTGGATATTGACAAACACACGTTAATATAAATGCATACAGAACTTCTGAATCTGATTTCAGCCAAAGTTCTTTCACTCACTCCTCAAAGTTTAACATTTAGATTGGGGGATAATAAAGAAAACATAATGCCTGGGCCACATTACAGTCTGTCTGAGTTGCAGTCTGGAGCTATGTTGTTGTTACTGACGCAGTTTTGGGAAGTTTTACTTTGTGGAGTTTGAATGAAGTGTGTTTTACAAACTGCGAGGTAAAATTAGTGTTTTTGACAATGGAGTCTGGTGGCTTTGAGGTGAGCAATATAACGGCTGGTTGGGGGGAGGTGTGGCCAATGTGCCAATTTGTTTTGGTCTGAGATGCTGGTGCTCTAGTGTGACATCTAATGGCAGCGAATATCGTATAGAACCTTTAAGTTAACGTGAAGTGTGATTTACAGGGAAGGCCACTGTTGAATGCTCACCCAACAAGATGGTGGTGGCCCTGGAGAAAGCTTCCATGCCTGGCATCGACGTGAACTACCTCAAGCTGAGAGACTCGTCGTGCTCTCTCACCTCCAACAACACTCACATCATGGGCAGCATGTCATTCAGAACCTGCGGCACAAAACTTGAGGTGTGGAAAAACATTTACATTTTTATCCAAATCAGAGTATTTTCTAACTCATCAAATTGCATTGGTCATGGTGGAAATTAGGTTGTTTACGTGGCAATGAGAAGAATACTACTGTTCATTGTCCTCTCAGCAACTAATGGGTTTCACACCACTTTTATTTGTCTTAAATGCAGGATAAAGGTGACTTTATCGTTTTCAAGAACGAGATCAACTCCTACGAGCTGCCCAACGAGATTATAACCCGAAAGAAGACAATTAAAATCGGTTTCTCTTGCCAGTTTCCCAAAACCATCAGCATTTCCACTTACTACAATATCCACAAGTCCGACTACATTTTCACAGAGTCCAGCTTTGGCAGCTTCGGCTATACTTTTGAGATATTCCGCAATAGCAACTTTACAAGTAAGGTGGCGGCCAGCGCCTATCCAGTGGAGGTCAAGCTGTTACAGACACTTTTTATGGGCATTCAAGCTCAATCAGAACTACCAAATGTGAATCTGTTTGTCGAATCATGCAAAGCCACTCCTGATGACAACCCTGAAAACACCCTCTCCTATGACCTCATTAAGAACGGGTGAGTACTGATGCTTTCTCACGAACAAAAATGCTTTTGCCTTTTAATTTAATAATAAATAATAATAATACATTTGTTGTTCCTTGGTCGTGTGTGTGTGTGTGACATGTTACAATTCATTTTTCTCACAGGTGTCTGCAGGATGAGACAGTTAAAGTCCACCCATCTGATCAAACGTCATTCAACTTTGAGGTTCAAGCCTTCAAATTTACTGGAAACTATGACCAGGTGATGATAATGAATACTAATATAATACTTAAAATAATACCTATCAGCTGTCTTTCATTAGAAGATGATCTGAGATGATCAGAGATCTGACGCCGGCTCACGCTGTGTGTGTGAGTTTAATTTAGAAGGAAACTTCACGCATGATTTGAAAATTCAGACTGTGTGAAAGTGTATGATTATAGCACTCATACTGTTAAAAGCAGAAAACTCTCCTCCGTGAGTCGTGCATGAAACAGCAGGTGATGTGAATGCTCCAATCTGCTCGGCGGAGATCTGCATTCAATGTCTGTTTTTTGGGTTATAGTTAAAAAATAATGCATTTGCTGCGTTTTACTGTGCTTTTAGTAGTCTAGTGTACAGGTGCACTGACTGTAGATTCCATGTCCAGGCTGGGATTCGTCAGATCCTCATCCCATTCAATATTCAGTTTAAATTAAAACTGAGGGAGGTCAATTTGTGCCTGTTCATAAGAGCGTGTTGTGACAGCGCAGAAGAAATACTCAGAGAACAGAAAATTGGAGACGTTAAAAATTCAACTGAATATCCATCAAACGTATGTCAGTGTCACCATTTATCGTTCTCTCGTAATGTGCACTATGTATACATTGACATTTTAAAGCACTTTATTTCATAATTTTTTTTCTACAACATCTAAACATTTTAGAGTACATTTTAATTTACCTACTTTTATCTAACTACATCTTTACACAAGTTATTTTACTTTTAGTTAAGTTCAATTTCTTTAAAGAAGAAGTACTTGTACTTGAGCAAAATATTCCAGTGTTCTTTCATCCCTGCTTGTCGGGTGTTATTTCTTATAAAACACATTAAAACACATTGGTTCTCAGTGAGTAGCTATGTATCTGTTTTTTGGTTGTTTGGTGGTGGTTACACAAATAACACTAGCTCCAAGATTATTAGCTGAGCCTCATTGTTGTTGTCTTTACCTGCAGTTTAATAATGATGTATTCCCTTAGAAGTGCAAACACCTGTGTCATAGGTGTTCGGTTATACTGTACAGTTACTAAAAGTTAATCCACATCTGGAACAAACAGCCTGAGCTCTTGATTTTTTGATAAATGATGTGGTGAAAAATAGCTGCACAACATGAACTGCAAAGGTTTACTTGATTTCCTCTGAACTGAAAACTCGTACCTGCCACCTTACAGGTGTACATCACCTGCTCCGTCATCCTGTGCGAGCCTGGGAGTCCCTTTTCCAGATGTGCCCAGGGTTGTCTGGCAGACCCATCCCGCAGACGCAGGCGAGGGCTGAGCAGGGAGACCGCCGGCCACTACATTACCCAGGGTCCTCTGCGGTTTGTCAGGGAGGCTGTTCTCAATGCAGCCGTGGATGATAACAATGTTGGGATGAAAAAGAGTGACACGCCCGCTGCAGGTTAATATGCGATCTATCTATCTATCTATCTATCTATCTATCTATCTATCTATCTATCTATCTATCTATCTATCTATCTATCTATCTACTGAAAACCGACTACTGTTGTCTTTCAGTGATTCCTCCGGCAGTTTCTCCAGACACCAAATCAAGCGAACGAGGTTGGGGAATCAAGGAGGTCCTCAGCGCCAACGTCAGCACCGTGGTCTTTGCCAGCGCCTTCTTAGCATCACTGGTGCTGCTGGCTGTGGTTGTTCGTTACATCACCAGAAAGAGAAAAGCAGAAGACCACAAGTCTCTGATAGTTTCGGGCTGGGAGAACTAACCCCAACTAATGTCAGTGTGAGACATCTCGCTGTCTTACACAGCATGTTATTTGTTTTATTTTGTTAAAGTATAGGTCCACTTTTTTTAGAAGTCTCTTACAGTAAAACAAAACTCACATGTCCATACTGTATGTACATTCAAATCGTTTTTACTTGCTGTAATCATTCCTCCTGTTGATACTGGCCGTCTGTGAAGAGGACATCTTACACTAAAAAGACAGTAACTTGATTCGTCTAACTCTGCTGAAGCCTCACATCAGCTTCAGATAAACTATAAATGTATTTTTGCACAGACTGTCTCCCATCACTTACATGGGAAGGGGCTTTAGGAAAGGATCTCTCAATGGCCAGAATGAACAAGAGGAATGATTACAGCAAGCAAAACCTGTTTTAATCACTATGTCTACATGTGCAGTAATTTTCCACTATTATTCAGAATTTGATACGGGTCATCTAAACAGCATATTCTGAATTAGGCCTTATTCCGAGTGTAGCATTTTCAGATTAAGACATGTGGGATATGCCGATATTATCCAGGTTTTAGAAGCGTTCTTTGGACATGCATACAGCCCGTTCACGGCCTCTCGCCTGTTTACGGTCAGCTCTGTGTGTTGGAAACAAACCAACCAGCCAACAGTTTGCAGGGCTGAGGTAGAGATGCAGGCACAGAAGAAAAGAGAAGGAGAAACACAGCTACTGGTAAACATGATGAAAGACTTGGAGATCAACAGGTTTTTGGATATGCGCAAAAATCGCAACACCAACCTTTTCAAGAAGGTGGTTGAATGAATGAAAGAGGGAGGCTGAGTTCGTACGGTCGAACAAGTCCGTCACTGGTTGAAAATTTGAAAAAATCCTATTTTGATGCACAGAAGCAAAGTGGCTCAAGCGGCTCCAGACGTTCCACTTTTCCATATTTTGACATGATAAACGTCGTGTTAGGGCATCGACTCCTGTCAAACACAGCCGGAGTGTGCACAGCTGCCTGTAAACGGGAATATTAGTGGAATATTCATTTTCATTAGCCATGTAGCTTAGCAGGAATATAGTCTTTTCAGAATAAATGGAAAAGAGACAGACTTGAGTTTCTGGTGGTCGAGTGGTCTAAGATGTGTAATGCATAATGGTGACATGTCACCACTATCCTTCCACACCTTTGTCTGTCTATACTGTCTGCTGTCAGATACAGACAAGCACAAGCCATGAAAGTAATCTTAAAAAAACAAAACAATCTTAAGATGAAGTACATTGTTAGAGCATTGCACCATTGAGAAAACATGATTTTCTGAAATTGGTTTTGGTTTCTATTTGTGGTTGCTTGGCAAAGAACCAATCACAACCCCACCTGCACCTCAAAGTTCACTCAACCAGTTTTAGACTGATTATGGGACTTAAAAGCAGGCGTGCATTTCCACTCTGTCTGGTTTTGTAGGATTTTTTCAATGCCCCTGTCCTTATTGAACAAACTTTCTGCAAACAGGTTCCCAGCAATTATCTTCAGATGCTGAAAGTTTGTTTGGTTCAGTAAAACGCACAGTAATACTTGAAGGTACGTAAGTGCAAAATTCAGTCTTTGGATATTTGCATTTGGCTTGTTGAAGGCCCAAAGGCTCATTTTAGACCATTTAAAAGACAGGTGTGTATTCATATCATAGATCATAATCATCATTAACCTTTATATTAACAACCATTACTGATGTAAGCAAACATTTAATGAGCAGAATAGATGTAGTTGTTGTAGAGTCCATTTACTGAACGACCTGTCAAACTATTTGGGAGTGGTAGCAGCTTTGAATCCTGCGTTTTGAAATGTGCTAGTGTGTCTGCATTTGGATCTAGAATTTGCCTTTAAAAATACATAACGTGTACCCAAATATGTTATGTTTGTAGCTTAACAATATGTTGCAGTTAGACTTGTAGTTCTGGTGAGATAGAGCTATATCTGTAATGGTGAAACAATATATTTCTGTCA
Organism: Macquaria australasica; assembly: GCA_005408345.1. Taxonomy (NCBI): domain Eukaryota; kingdom Metazoa; phylum Chordata; class Actinopteri; order Centrarchiformes; family Percichthyidae; genus Macquaria; species Macquaria australasica. The sequence goes on from SEMN01001310.1 coordinate 36,234, forward strand.
TTTAAATTTAAATTTTTTTTTACAATAAAAGGGGAAATGTGCAATAGATTGACATTCCATTTGTCTTAATCACATAATAAACACAATGCTGTGTGTATGTTTGTGGTTTGTTTTGTGCACGCCTTGATTTATTTCTAAAATTGAATTGTTATTGAGGCTGATTATTAGGATTATTTGGACATACAATGAGAAGGAGAATTTCAGTTTAGGCTGGTATCATTAGTTTCAGGCGATATCAAAATGTTAATTGTATGATAATGATGCAGAAAATAAGCTCTATGGCAACATGTTTATGATACTTAAATGTTTTGTTCAGCAAGATAATCTTCACAGATGATCATCACTTTTATGATGTTTGAAGCGTAAAGTCAATCTCCAGGAGTAAAAAGCTGAAGTTAGGCTATAAACCAGCTACACCGCGGTCACATGACTTCAGCGTCTCCACCACTGAGCTTCCAGCACTGACCTCTTCTACAAAAGCCTTTGGGAAAGTTTGAGTTAGAACAGTTTGCAGTATAAACCCAACGAGGCTGTAAAGGAGGACGAGTGAGTAGATGAGTTTCTGTGTTTAATGTCCCCGACAACCTCTGTAGTGAGATACAAAAATCTAATGGGTGTCGTTTAATTTGAGCCCTGCAGCGTAAAAGACTAATTGTAGTGGCTTGTCTAGTTACACTGCTGCTTTGTTGAGAGAATTGAGTGTTTTAATATCAGTGATGAATCATAATACGTGCGCTCTGCTTCCCTTCATGTCAATAATCTGATACATGAGGAGGAAACAATTTACTGCAACGCCTGCAGCTGTCAGTCAAAGTGCAGCTGTATACTGTCGTGTGCAAGGATTTGTGTAACGACAGGAATTAGTGACTTAATTATACATTGAAATCTGGCTTGTTTTCTAGATAGCTATATCTGTGCCTGCTGAGTTGTTTCATAAGTATGTATCAAGATTTTCAGGTCATATGATCGTAGGAAAATCATAGCAATTAGTAAGTCAAAGGCCACTGGACTCGCTGTTTGTTCTCAACTCATCCAAGAGGCTTCAGCAGATCTACTGACTGCAGCTTCATTCACACCCTGATATCAGTTTCATGTGATTCATCCACAAAGATCAGAACCAGAACTGAAAAAGACTCTTGCACGAGTGGAAAACCACCTTCTAGAACAAACAATAAGTCCTACTACCGTCACAGCCCGGCTCAAAGACCGCGACAAAAACGGGAGACAACACGAGCTCGCACCTAAGAAAAGTAATTTCTTTTACAAATCAACATAAATCAACTGACACAACGTAAGCACAAAACCCAAAACAAAACCAGATGCCGCCGCCATGCCCGCCGAGGGAGCGGAGATCCTCCAGAGCGAGACAGGGGGCTTGGTCGTGCTCAGTATGGCTCCAGTGTGTCATCGAGCCAGTTTAACAGTCAAACTCCACAATTCAGTACTACATAGTTCACAGTCTTTTTTTTCACACAGTCATTTTCTAACAGGTGTAATGTGTTTAAGAAACAAATCTCTGAATTCCCTTTACTTGGACTTTAAGTATTCTCAACAGAACAGGCAGTATGCACACTAAAAAATGAGGCAGTATGCAGTTACTTAGGCATAGTGGTGCTTTGAACTAAATGCTAACGTCATGAATGTCTGTAATTTCATGGAAATCTATTCAATAATTGTTGAGATATTCCAGTGGACCAAAGTGGTGCATCCCATCACTGCTAGTGTGGCTAAAAACAGAGTAATGCTGGCCTGCCACGCTCATTCACAGCAGGATAAATGTACATTTTCAGTTTTCTTCTGTTTACTGTATTGTACAGTGTTGTGTGACCATTGCAGGTAAAATAAACTTGTTTTTCCTCTCACATTACATGCCTATATAAGTGCTCTTTTGCTTTACATAGTGGAACGTGAAACCTCTTGAAATCAGCATCTGAAGAGTATTCACTCTGATACACAATAGACGTCAGTTAGCTTCAGAAATCTAACAGTCTGGTACAGCAGGCATTCAGTGTCGGTGAAAACAAAACTGTTTGACTGTTTGTTGGACAAAACTTAATTAACAATAACTTCATTCTGACACGTGAGTTACGGCCTTTTGCAGGTTAACTACAGTGTTTTGCTGCAGGTATGAACTGTTCTGAGAAATGCATCTTCAGTGCTGAGAACTTGAAACTTCAAAATGTTTTGAGAAATTTGCCAAAGCGGTAGGAAAACCTGTAACACATTTTGTCATTGACCTGATAGTAATCACTTATTTCTAGAATAACATCAGACCAGAGCTGCGCTGCCTTTACTTACAGTAGGCACGAGCTGTTGCCCAGAAGCAAACTTCATGTGACAAGAATGTGACAAGTAAGAATGTCACATCGGGTGCTGATAACCTCCAACTTACGGGAAGACGAATCTGAAAGTAGCCTTCCACATCAGTTTACGTGATGGGGAAAACAGTCACAGCAGCTGCCCCTTGCTGTCAGTGAGGTGCAGTCACAGTGACATTGCACCGCATTAATCAGCAGCAGGCGTTTTCAGTAAACAGCTTGCAAGTTTTCCCGCCATGGACTTAGTGGTACATTGGGTGTGACATTTCCAGAAATCCCAAATTAACAAACAAGTACTAGAAGAACAAGAGATCTGCATGGGGGTGCTCTGATGGAGCATGCGTACAATCTATGGCAGTGATCTGAAGGGGGTCAGGATATGATCCAGGGGGTTGGAGAAACAAAAGTTACAGTATTTTCTGTCTGTTTTGCAGGGTTTTAAAGACAAAGAAAAGAAACCTTTGTGTCATTGTGTGGGACAACATACCTGTCAGCTGAGGTGGAGAAACTTTCCACTCCTAGCACGAGACGATTTCAGAAAACACACTCGTACGTGCCAAGGTGTATCTTGGCATGAACTCAGTCAACTCCTTCACAGATTATCACTAACTGCATCTCCTGAAATATACACAATACGATGTTTTGCTATACAGTCAACTAAATAGTCAAAATTAGCTGCTACAACCTGTTAATGTTAATGCATCAGTAATCATAATCAGATAATATGATATATCATAATATAACACTCACAAAGTACTTTTACTTTTGAAACTTTAGGTACATTTTGCTTATAATGCTTCGGTTCTTTTACACTTTTAATGCAAAAAGTATTTTTACATTGTAGTATTAAAGGATCTAAATTCTGTACCTACGGGCAACAGTTTCCAGGAAAGCAAACCTGCGTGACCTTTGACTGTGGGAAGGAACCGGAGCACTGAGAGGAAACACACACGCAGACATGAACATTTATATTCCACACGTTCTCTCAGAATTGTTATTATTTTCCTTTCTTTCCTCTGTTGTTTGAGTTGGACAACAGAACATCTTAAATTGACCATGTCAGTCAGTGGTAAGGTGGTTATGACGGGCCCCAGTGCACGCAAGGTGGTGTCATCTTGTCATGATCAAACAGAAAACTTCACTGGACAACATCAACATACATATTACCCAGCAACCATCATTACATATCTGTGTATGACAAACATACCAAAGAAAACAAGAAATTGTTCATTTAATTGAATCGTTTTCTTATAGTTTTTATTGTTTATGTAGAATAAGCATATATTTTTGTTATAGATTGCTACTGACTATTTTACCAAAAAACATTTTTAGTTTAATGTGAGCTCTTCTTTGAATACAGGTGTAGTTCGCAAGGGCCCATCTGTCAACACTCTGTCTATATTTACACCCCTGATGTGAACACATACCACCACTGATTCGTACTTTCTTTCTACCGAGGTAGCAACTAAATCAACTAAACAACAAATGCTTTGTCTGCTCAGTTTGTTGATGTTTAACTAATCTTACTTTATTCAGAAAAACATTTTACAGTTACAGAGTCAAAAGGTCTCATCAGAAAGTAAAGATGCACCGATTCACTTTTATTCAGTGCCGATTCCGATACTGAACCAACCTACAACTGTGAACCTTTACTTTACACACATTACAAGTTGCTGTCCTGTTCGTTTCTGAGTTTCGAGACTAAAACATCTCCAAACTAAGGACATGTTGAGTTTGCCATATGGCGGGTTTGTGGTCCAGCGTCTAACTCGGAATTCTGAGAGACAAAAAATATGGCGACTCCTAGATATCTTTGTAGAACTGCACAAATGATTGTGTTTTCATTAGCGCTGAAGATGAAAGATGTGCAATCAAAGAGTTCTTGTAAACCGGCCTCATCCTACCTTTGTCTAGGAACGCAGCTCAACACTCCCACAGTACGATGCTGAATCACTGGCACTGTTATTCTTTAGAGCTGGCAGCGCACCAGCTGTGTTGCATCACTTCAGGTTTGTGTTTAGACTCACCTTGAGGTTTGTAGTCTCATTAGTGCGCTGGCTTCAGCCATCCACACTCTCAGACCAGTATTGATGTCTGTTCTTCCACGTCGTCTTCTTCTTCTGGTCTTTACCCAACTTCTTTCTAGTTTTTCCTACAAACTTCATTTAAACTTCAAAATGCCCCACCCCTTCATACTCATTCATACTTTTACCTAGAAACACAATTCAAACTTTAAAGCAGTCTCCGCTCTCTCTTTGCACTTTGTTATATTAGTTCAGCTTTTTCATACTTTCCCCTATCTACAGTTTAAGTTTTATGCTCTTACAGACCTTTTCATATTTCTACATTGTTGTGTTTTGTGTTCAAAATGTTCAAACCAAGAGTGTCACACACTGAAGAGCCTCAACTCTTCAAAAAACCTTTTTAATCTCTTCTTGCTCCCATAATTTCCAAAGACACACTCTCTCACACAGTTATATTTTAAGCGATATGACTTATGTATGTTTTAGTTTTGGCCTTCTCTTTAAATGACACCCCATTACATGTGAATTGTCACTTTCAGATCTTACATTTCAATTCAATTCAATTCAGTTTTATTTATATAGCGCCATATCATAATAAAGTTATCTCAGGGCACTTTTTCGAATAGAGCAAGTCTAGACCGACTCTTTATATTTACAGAGACCCAACAGTTCCCACCATGAGCAAGCACTATGCGACAGTGGCAAGGGAAAACTCCCTTTTAACAGGTAGAAACCTCGAGCAGAACCAGGCTCAAGGTGGGCGGTCATCTGCCTCGACCGGTTGGGTTGAAGGGGGAAGGGGGGAGCGGGAGAGAGAGAGCAGGAGGAAAGAGAAAATACAGCAGCTCAATACAGCATAGATATGGTAATGGCATTGATGTTAACACCAACAGAAACAACACTAAGAGCAACATTATAATAGCAATACTAATAACAGCAACAACAGCAATAGCATCAGCGGGTGCAGAGCAGGAGCACGGGGGCAGCAGGCTGCAGCAACCACAGACCCAGACCTCCACAGCTCCAGAGGCAGAAACACCTGCAGAAAGCAACAGAAGGGGAGGGAACTTACATTTTTACTGCTTATATGCCAACTGAAATTTCAACTGCTGACAGTGCACACACTTGAACTGTGCTTTGATCTCTTATTCCTCAACTAACATTTCAGCTGCTTTTATCTTTTTCTCTGTGACATTTTAACTATTTTTATATATTACTCTTCAAATGACAATAAAGCTGCTCTCAGAACTTACACGTCAACCTTAATTTGGTTTCTTTGATTTTGTGAGGTTATATTTGTTACACCTTCCTAGTTAGATTTGTTTGTATGTTATTTTGGCCTTTGCCCACCCTGAAGTCAATTCTCAGCTCCTAAACCTACACTGAATTATCACCTGAATCTGCAGCTCCCCTCGTCTTTACAGAGCTTTATAGTCAGTTTCAGCTCCTTGTTTAGCTGTCCGCTCCACAACTTTACTGTTTTGCTGCTCTCACAGTGTCATTTTTGGTGAAAAAGCTGTAAAAACTCCATTGTACACTTCCTGCTCAGCAGCAAACAGCAGACAGACCCAGTTAGAGACCAGCTGGTGAACATAGTGAAACATTTATATTTCCCTCAGCTTAAGTGTAACTCTGAGTAATTTTTATGTTGGGAATGATAAAGAGATCCATGAGAACGGTGCATCTCTTTGTGACAGCTAACATAATAATATTCACATCTCAGCGTGATTGTCTCTAATTAAATAGCAGATGGAATCTCAAACTGGTCTGATGAGTGTATGTTTTTCTTTTCTTCTTTCTTGGCATCACTTTAGGTCATGTCTGTTTAATTTAAAACATTTGACAATCATGATTGTGTGGATATATTCAGCCAACCTCAGCTGTCTCAGTGGTATATGAACGATTAGTTATATGGTAAATGGACTGCACTTATATATAGTGCTTTTCTACCTTGATGAGCTTTACAATGCTGCCTCTCATTCACACACACACACACACACACACGATGGCTACACAGCTTCCATGCAAGGTAAGTAAGTAAAGCTTTACTTATATAGCACAGTTACAAAGTGCTTCCCACACACGCACGAAAAATCTAAATTAATAAATACATAAAGGAAAAGTAAATTACAATCTAGAAAGATTCATAAAAAGGGCTGCATATAAAGATGTTTTTTTAGAAGAGTCAGCAAATCTGATAGATTGGGGAAGATGATTAGAGGGTTGAGGGCTAAGACAGCAAAGGTCCTGATCACCTTTTGTTTTGCAGTAGGAGCGGGGGATGGATAAAAGGCTAAGGTTTGGGGATTGGATGAGGAGCGAGGAGATCGTAAATGTAACTGTGGGCGAGGTCATGTAGTGCCTTATATGTAATCGACAGGATCTTGTAGGTGCTGGCCTGCCCATCAGGAGCAGCTCGGGGTTCAGTGTGTTGCTCAAGGACACTTGGACTCTTGGACAGGAGGAGCCGGGGATCGAGTCGCCAACCCTGGGATTAATGGCCGACCCACTCCTGAGTTCCATTATTATTCATAATGAAACTAAAAGTTTTGTTTAGCATTCCTCTCAAGTACACTTGTCTGACAGGCATCACCTGTCAGATAATATGTCTGATTATGTCTGATTATTTGGAAGCTTATTCCCTTCATCAACTGTCAAAAATGACAGCCCGGCCCTGTTCTCAGTTCGTCTAGCTTCAGTTCACATCTTTGTTTATGTGAATGTGATGAATTTCAGGTGATAGCTAGCAGGTGACCTTAATAACTCATGTGTGACATCATGGTGTGAGAGACCCAGAGAGGTTTAAAAGACGGACACTTGCCATCACGCAGCAGAACTGAAGAAGCTCCTTGGATGAGAATATATCTTCAGCTCTATAATCACAGCCTGGTAGTGCAGACCTGACGTTATACTGCGTGGATAAATGAGATTAATTTACAGATGGGTGACAAATACAAGGAAAAACCATCAGACGTTGTCTTAGTAAGGTGTTGTTCCACCCACGAGCTGCCAGAACAGCTTCAACTTGGCATAGATTCTCAAAGGAGGGATGATATTCCCTCATTTGGTGTTTTAGGTGAATGGAAGCATCTTGTTATGTTTCATTTGAGGCCGATACCAATATCGATATTTGGGAGTTTCAAAAGATCTGATAACGATACATTAGCCGGTAGTATTTATTTACATAAACACAAAAATAAACGTCTTAATACAGATCCCTTAGATTTGTTTTTTTTTTTTTAAAGAATTGTGACCCAGATACATACTGAGTGAGACATTTTACAGCCGAAAATAGTGATGTTATGTTTGCGAACAATCTGTACCAAACGCTCTTTGGTACGAACGAAGGGAACCAATCCGTTATTTTTATCGTTGTGCCCAAATTTCACTGCCTGCCCTAAATCCACTCCCATTTACGTGAACAGTGAGAAGCAGCCAGTCACAGTGCTGCATGAATTACATTCAAGGCAAAGCAACTTTATTTTACACATTTCATACAGATGGTAAATTCGCTAACGAAGCAGAGAGATATGGCGTCACCTTGTGTAAAGTTTACAGTGCAGATCATTGACATTAGGTCTGGCAATACAAGCCATTTAGTGCTGCTTACCCTCATCATCATTATCCTCGTGATTATTTTGCAGATAAACCTAGTAAAAAGAGCCATAAGATCTGGCTTCCTTCAAAGAGCTTTAATTCTCATCACTAGCTGAAAATCAACTGGTCAGTTCTCTCTGGTGGACAAACTATGTTGTAATGGGGAAACTAAATGACCTCAACCCCAGTTTGACATTTCTGTATTTCAGTGTCTTGTTACTTTTTGGCCGACATAGTGATGTGGAGGAAAAATCAAGAAGCTGGGCCGGATGTCTTCAGGATCTTCACCACACTGTAGAGAATAACAGTCACCAATAAAACACTGAGTCAAAAAGAGTTCAGATGTGAGCAAAGTTTTACTGTTCAAGCAAAGCAAGCAGTACAGCAAACATGAGTCCTTCCATGGAAGCACTGATCTCTCAATGCACAGCTCCTGCCTTTTATACTCTTTCTGGAACCCCCCCCTTCTGTGGTTTTACAACTTTAGTACCTCCTCCTGGCCTTGAATTGCCACTTTGATTAGACACCATTATTTTTCTTTTTTATCCATTCTCCTGTGTTTGAGAAAAAATGGTGTCATTTCTCCAGTGGTCATCACTTCAAGTCATCTGATGTACTTGGTTCACAATAAACAATCGTGTCATCTGCTAGGTGTTTTCCAAGTCCTAAGGGCTCATCCTCTTTGGTCCATAGTTAATGGTGTCTGACCACAATGTTGAGTCTATTTTTTTTTAAAAACATGTGCTTTCAGTGTCCTCCTTGGTATCTTCCATTTCCCCTAAGGGTGGGTTTAAACATCTGCTGTTTTCTACATGCTTTATTCATAGTTTAACAGTCATATGATGTTTTTCTCATGTCCTTTAGTTCATCACACATGCTTTATTCATAGTTTAACAGTCATCTGATGTTTTCCTCAAGTCTTTTAGTTTTATTACAGCCTATCCTTACATTGGACCTTTTCATAGGGGTTTTCCCTTAGGTCATTCGTACTCTTGCTCATGCAGGCATGTGATAACTAATGCATCTATTCTGCAGCTAATCATGCTCGATGTCTCTTCATCTGTTTATAACATGCTGGTGCTCTTTAATACTAGGTGCTCATTAATACTACGTTATACAATTACACTTGGTATTATACTTCCAGTGATCTTTGTTAACTTAATTATTGTCATACAGTTAGTGTCCAGTGTTCATTAATTCTATCTAATTTTATTCCCCACAATAGACACCGATATGGATATATCTGCAATATCAGCCGATATTTACTAATTAGAGTTATTAGTATACTACAGTAATTGACCATTTACACCTGGTATAAACATGTGATCTCTATCTGGATAACGACATCCTATCCATGGGTCTTTGCATTTACACCTGGTATTAAAATGCGTTATCTTTATCTCGATTGTGCCCGCACTGTGATCAGATCTCAAAATGTGGATTAGTTGCTAGCTACTGCTATTACAGGTAGTTTCTGCCAGGCTTTCGCAAGCTAGCAGGAAGAGGCGGAGTTAGGTAACCTTTCAACTTGCTGGGCAGATGTTTTTTCAATGCAATCACTGCCGTACGAATTGCATTTTTACCTAGCTGAGATCCGATCACAATGCGAGCCTGGCCACCTCCAAATGTGGTCTGGCTGAACAGATTACATTCAGATCAAAAAGCGTTCTGCATGCATTAACATGCGTTTTTGCTTATCCAGATAACATATCCAGATCAGATGATTATGGCTGGTGTAAATGGGGTATAAAAGCCGGGACATGCTTCAAATAAACTAGTGTGTAAGACATGAACACATCTAATGGCAAATGTGTTTATACCTGTTGCGAATGGCGGGACAATAAACTGGCCTTCATAGACAGGGACAAGACGCGAAAAACGTTCTAATGTGTTATGGGATGGCTGGACTCTCCGTAGTGTGTGTTTGGGGTTTGTGTTTTCTGTCTCTGTCTGTCCTCCTTGTCTACCTGTGTGGAGCGATTTAGGTCAAGGGGCGGCAGCTCAATCACGACAGCTGCGTCCAATTTACAATCACCTCTGCCAGTACTTAAGTCCTGGTCTCCCTCATCAGCATTGCCAGATTGTACCGTTGACTCACGTGGACCAGCTTCTGGAGATCTCTGCCTGGGCCGGCCCTATACTCTGCTCCTGCCTCGCCACCCTCTTCGTGCAGACCAGTGTCACCCTGACTCAGTTTCCGCACTGGTCGTCCCCCATTTCGTCCTGGAGGTTACCCAGCTTTGGTTTGGTCCCTTTTCCCCGGCACTGGTCTGCGTGAACCTAAGTTACCTGATCTATGATTAAACTGTGCCGAACTGTTTTATCCAAGTCTCTTTGTTTGGTCTCTGCGTGCTGAGTCGACTTAACGCCTCCTAACAAAATGAGGAAAATAGCGCACACTTTCGGTCAGTCACTCCTCGAAGGCATTTACTGTTATGCTCGTTTGTATGAGAAGTGACAAAAAGAGTTGCGTGAAGAATAAAAAAGGGAGCTAGAGAGAGAAGTTCAGATCCTGCCGACCTTTTTACCGCAGCACTCAATGGATTGTCGGTTTTGGAAAGTGACAAAATTCCGATGTTGGAAAGGGTTCGGGGTTTCGAGGGTTTCAGGCAGTCTGATGATCCGACAGCCACTTTGTTTAAAGCACAATGACACCTTAAACCTTTATTTATTTTGGCCAGTTCTGAGCAGCAGAAACAAGCTGCGAACGCAACATCAACATACTATCATCTTATGAAGATGCCATGGTGAACATGTTAGCAAACAGTCGCTTATTTACACATCCAGCTGTTACGGATCAACATTAGCATTAAACAGGAGTCGTGTTTCAAGCCACCTGATGAATTTAAGTCCAATATTTCCTCTCTTTAAGATCTGTTTTTGGTCTCCACCAACTCCTGAGAAAAAGATCTGGCTCTTTAGCTGCTAAATGCTTCACTTTGTTCACCAGCTAGTTGCTAACTGTGTCTGTCGGCTGTTTGCTGCTGAGCAGGTTGCGTACAGTCGGGTTTTATCAAACTTTTTAATGTTTTAATTGTCAGAAAACAGCTGAATTAACAATCAGTAGAGATTAACCATCAGTAGAGAGCACCGATTTATTAAATTTATTTCCGTGTTAGATTTTTCTTTCAGACAGACACTAAACCATCTTCCGTGTATAGTAACAATTGTGGTTCCTGCTTCTCCTGTTTATCTACCCTCTTCTTTTTGAATTATCAGCATATCAGAAAAGATAAGAAAACACTGATTTTTAGATGTGATTAGATTTTAGTTTCCCCTTCACTATGTAAAAACTATTCAGGTGAACTGGACCATTACCTGGCCTTGCCCTACTTATAGCCAGATATTAGCAGCACAATGTTCAGGTTCCTGGCAGCTTCCATTACATACAAAAGGACATCTGATCACTTATAAGCCTATTGGACTCAGTGGTATGTGTGCATTTACTTCCTTGTCGATTTAGCTTGAGAAGACTTATTAAGCACAGGTTTGTCACCTGAAACCTTCCACTTACTGTAAATTTCAGAAAATGACCAGTTAAAAGGGGGTTTTTCCTTGCCACTGTCGCCTAGTGCTCGCTCATGGTGGGAATTGTTGAGTCTTTTAAATAATACTATAAAGAGTACGGTCGGGACCTGCACTATATGAAAAGAGCCCTGAGATCACATCTGTTATGATTTGGCGCTGTTGAAATAAAATTGAATTAATCAATTTAAAAAGACACACAAAGAAGGTGGTGTAAATTCTATAAGCACGGTCTGATAACGAAGGTTCATCAAGAAGTTGTTGGTTTTGTCTTGGACCTACATTTAGTGGCGTAAACTGCCACCCTGCAGAACTGAACTGGATGCAGGAAAAATGTAGATTGCTGTCATAAAAATGCTAAAATGTGTCCTATTTTGGCTCCTGCTCTCAGTTAGTTTGCAGGACTGTTAGCTAAATTTCATGTATCAATGTAAAGTCAGTTGAAACCCACAGAACTCTATAGAGAATAAAACCTTTTTGATGTATTTCTTAGGCAATTGCTACAACTACATCAGTCAACTACCAAACATAGATGTTGACTGAAAACCTTGTAAAGGATTTTCAAAACATTAACTTTTTATTTTAATTTATCAAAAACTCATGTAGATATATTTAAGATAAGACAACATTTTATTGATCCCCAGGGGTGAAATTAGGTGTTACAGCAGCACAGGAGAAAGACGCAAAAATGTACAAAATAAATACAAGGGGGTATAAAGAAATGATCCAAATAAAAATGCTGTATACAATGAGTACATACATGTACTTTTTTGCAGTGATGTAATATAGTATAATGTGCAAAACCACCACTTCAGCCAATAGTGCAGCTCCCTCATTTTCCCGAGCAATAGCACATACAGCATATACCACATAAAACTAACATGGTGTTAATGTACAGTGGGAGAGCCAAATGAAAACACCTGAGCTATGGAGATGTACACAGATTCATTTATAAACACTTTAGCCATTGATAATGGTCACACAGTTGCTGCACGAGTGAGAAAGTCTGCAGGGGAGCACAGTAAAGCCCTGACCCGGTCCCGCAGAACAGACACCAACTGTGTTGATGAGATACGAGTTAACGAAAGTGAAGCAATACCATCACAAGCATCATGAAAGGGTGATGGAGGACTGTTGTGGTGACGGGAAAGATCAACATGTTGGAGGCAGCACAACCAGTTGTGCCAGTCAGCGGTTGCTACATCAAACCGGTCCTGACCCTCTGACCTGAGCTGAGATCAAAATGAGATGAAGGTGTTGGAGTTATCATCTGTCATTCCAGTCAAACCTGACCAGGAGTTCAAATCTGTCATCACAAAAGAGGCTTTCTCTTTGTACTTCTCAGATCTTTGCACGGGCTTCCTGTGTGTCAAAGACTTGATTTTAAAATATTACTACCACTGATAGGTTTAGGGCCAAAATACATTTCTGATCTGCGTCCAGACCTCTCAGGTAGTCCGGGATCAGGTCTTCTTACTGTCCCCAGAGTCAAAACTAAACACCCACCCTGTGGGCCCACCACCTGCAGGGATAGGCATCGGGGTCGGGTGCAATGTAAGCCGGGCGGCAGGCAAGGGCAGGGACCTGGGCGTGCCGACCTTCGGTGTCGCAGACTGGTTTTAGGGATGTGGAACGTCAGCTCTCTGGCGGGGAAAGAGCCGGAGCTGGTGCAGGAGGTGGAGAGGTACCAGCTAGATATAGTTGGGCTCACCTCTACGCATAGCTCAGGATCTGGAACCAAACTCCTGGAGAGGGGCTGGACTCTCTTCTTTTCCGGAGTTGCCCAGGATGAAAGGCGCCGGGCGGGTGTGGGGATACTCACGAGTCCCCGGCTGAGTGCCGCTGTGTTGGAGTTTTCCCCGGGGACCGAGAGGGTCGCCTCGATGCGACTGAAAGTTGCTGAGAGGAAGGCTCTGACTGTTGTTTGTGCTTATGCACCAAACAGCAGTTCAGAGTACCCGGCCTTCTTGGAGTTCCTGGGTGGCATCCTGGAAGGGATACCACCTGGAGACTCCATAGTTCTGCTGGGAGACTTCAACGCCCATGTGGCCAATGATGGTGAAACCGGGAGGGGGGTGATTGGGAGGAATGGCCTCCCCGATCTGAACCCGAGTGGTGCTTTGTTGTTGGACTTCTGTGCTAGCCATGGACTGGCCATAACAAACACCATGTTTGAGCATAGGGTGGTTCATAAGTGTACTTGGTACCAGAACACCTTAGGCCGCAGGTCGATGATCGACTTTGTGGTCGTATCATCAGATCTGCGGCCATATGTCTTGGACACTCGGGTGAAGAGAGGGACAGAGCTGTCAACTGATCACCACTTGGTGGTGAGTTGGATAAGATGGCAGGGACGGCTGCTGGACAGACCTGGCAAACCTAATTGTGTAGTGAGGGTGAACTGGGAACGTCTGGCGGAGGGCCCTGTCTGCGAGATCTTCAACTCCCACCTCCGGAAGAACTTCTCGCGCATCCCGGGGGAGGTTGGGGACATGGAAACAGAGTGGGCCATGTTCAAAGCCTCCATTGCTGAGGCGGCCGCTAGGAGCTGTGGTCAGAAGGTCGTCGGTGCCTGTCGAGGCGGCAACCTTAGAACCCGCTGGTGGACACCGGCGGTGAAGGAAGCCGTTAAGCTGAAGAAGGAGGCTTTTCGGGCTTGGCTAGCCCAGAGGTCTCCTGAAGCAGCGGACAGGTACCGGGAGGCCAGAAGGACGGCGGCCTCGGTGGTCACCAAAGCAAAAACCCGGGTGTGGGAGGAGTTTGGGGAGGCTATGGAGAAGGACTTTCGTTTGGCCTCAAGGAAGTTCTGGCAAACCGTTAGACGACTCAGTAAGGGAAAGCGGGGCTTGGCCCAGGCCGTGTTTGGCAGGGGAGGAGAGCTGCTAACCTGGACTGGGGATGTTGTCGAGCGGTGGAAAGAGCACTTTGAGGATCTCCTCCACCCGACCAACATGTCCTCAGTGGAGGAGGCAGAGTTTGAAGACTCGGGGGAAGACTCACCCATATCCCTGGCAGAAGTCTCCAAGGTAGTCAAAGAGCTTCTTGGTGGCAAGGCGCCAGGGGTGGATGAGATTCGCCCTGACATGCTGAAGGCTCTGGACATTGTTGGGCTGTCTTGGCTGACACGCCTCTTCAGTGTCGCATGGAGGTCGGGGACAGTGCCTGTGGAGTGGCAGACCGGGGTGGTGGTTCCCATCTTCAAAAAGGGGGACCGGAGGGTGTGCTCCAATTACTGGGGTATCACACTGCTCAGCCTCCCCAGGAAAGTTTATTCCAGGGTGCTGGAAAGGAGACTATAACCGATTGTCGAACCTCGGATCCAGGAGGAGCAATGTGGATTCCGTCCCCACCGTGGCACAGTGGACCAGCTCTTTACCCTTGCAGGGCTGCTGGGGGGTTCATGGGAGTTTGCACATCCAGTCTACATGTGTTTTGTCAACCTGGAGAAGGCTTTCGACCGTGTCCCCCGGGGGGTCCTGTGGGGGGTACTGCAGGAGTATGGGGTACCGGGGTCGCTGCTACAAGCCATCCGGTCCCTATATAACCAAAGTGAGTGCTGTGTCCGCATTCTCGGCACAAAGTCAAACATGTTCCAAGTGGGTGTTGGACTCCGCCAGGGCTGCCCCTTGTCACCAATTCTGTTTGTGATATTCATGGACAGGATTTCAAGGCGCAGCCGGGGGGAGGAGAGTGTCTGGTTTGGTGGTCTCAGAATAGCATCTGTTGGCTTCATCGGGCTGTGACCTTCAGCATGCACTGGGGCGGTTTGCAGCCGAGTGTGAAGCGGCTGGGATGAGAGTCAGCACCTCCAAGTCCGAGGCCATGGTTCTCAGCCGGAAAACGGTGGACTGCCCCCTTTGGGTTGGAGGTGAGTCACTGCCCCAGACGGGGGAGTTCAAGTATCTCGGGGTCTTGTTCACGAGTGATGGTAAGATGGAGCGTGAGATGGACAGGCGGATTGGTGCAGCATCAGCAGTAATGCGGGCGTTGTACCGGACCGTGGTGGTGAAGAGGGAGCTGAGCCGGAAGGCAAAGCTGTCGATTTACCAGTCGATCTACATTCCAACCCTCACCTATGGTCATGAGCTTTGGGTAGTGACCGAAAGAATGAGATCGCGGATACAAGCGGCCAAAATGACTTTCCTCCGCAGGGTGGCTGGGCTCACCCTTAAAGATAGGGTAAGGAGCTCGGAGGGAGCTCGGAGGGAGCTCGGAGGGAGCATGGAGTAGAGTCGCTGCTCCTTCGCATCTAAAGGAGCCAGTTGAGGTGGTTCGGGCATCTGATTAGGATGCCTCCTGGACGCCTCCCTTTGGAGGTTTTCCGGGCACGTCACACTGGTAGGAGGCCCCGGGGCAGACCCAGAACACACTGGAGGGATTATTTATCTCATCTGGCCTGGGAACGCCTTGGGGTCCCCCAGGAGGAGCTGGAAAGCATTGCCGAGGAGAGGGACGTCTGGACAACCCTGCTTAACCTGCTGCCACCACGACCCGGCCCCAGATAAGCGGAAGAAAATGGATGGATGGATGGATGGATGGATGGATGGATGGAGAAGCAGCGTTCAGTTTTTATGCTCCACATATCTGGAACAAACTCCCAGAAAACTTGAGGTCTGCTTTCACTTCTTTTAAATCAGGGCTTACTCTGCATTTTATTACATTTGCAACTATTTATTCACATCCTGCACTGCACTGTACATTTTATTTTCCTGTTTAATCTATTTTAGCGTATTTTTACCTTTTATTTTATTTCACTCTTTTAAATCCTATTAATATGTGAGCTTTTATACTGCGTTTCTTTTATATTTTGTCTCAATGCCTTTTATGTCGAAGCACGTTGAATTGCCTTGTTGAAAAAAAAACTTGCCTTGCCTTAAATGTAAAAGCAAAACACGATGGCATTGTACTGTGAAGAG
The DNA here is from genome assembly GCA_005408345.1 of Macquaria australasica. Classification (NCBI taxonomy): domain Eukaryota; kingdom Metazoa; phylum Chordata; class Actinopteri; order Centrarchiformes; family Percichthyidae; genus Macquaria; species Macquaria australasica. Next base: position 52,614 of record SEMN01001310.1, read on the forward strand.
ATATGTAGAAAGGCCAGTTATTAAACCAAAAGGAAGGCACATCAGTGTTGACTGATGTGGTTGTAACAAAGGTTTAACTTTTTTCATGTAGCCTAAAGTAAATAGTCATATTGATACTTGACATTTGGAAAAGAGTCCTGCAAACTGAAAACAGGAACCATATAGAACAAACTTGAGCATTTTCATGATCACCAATCTACATTTTTTAAAATGTTCCTGCGTTTGTTTCTTATGACCAGATATTTAAAGACATTTGGATTTCTAATTATTCAATAGTGCACTTGTGTGTTCAGAAATGGTGTGTGAAATCAGAATGCACAAATTAAAATTGAAAATATTAATTCAAATATGGACAAATCTGCTGTATTGTACTCTCAAATCTAAATGTAAATTTAAATTCTGTCCTCCTCAACTGTTGATTGACTGGTTTCTCTACTGCATCTATATTTCCTTTATTGAATTTGCGGCATCTTTTTTAATTATTTTTTAATAAATTTTATTTTTTTAAAGTAGATATTATTTTCCTTTTTATTGTAATAATAATTATTATTATTTTGTTCTAATGCATTCCTTTGAATTGCCTCTGTGTTTGAAAGGCGCTGCCTTGCCTTGTCAAGGGAGGGAGACAGTTATAATAATAATAATAATCTTTATTTATAGAGCACTTTCCAAAATCCATGTTACAAAGTGCTTCACAAAGACAGCAAAATAAAACAGTCAAGTCATAAAATCAAGAAAACAGATACCACCACAAAATAAATACGTTTTTTAAAGGAAATAAAAGACAGTTCAAAGAAAATTTAAACTCACGTAAAATCAGGGAAGGCTCTCTGATAAAAGTATATTTTAAGAAGAGACTTGAAGGAGATCACTGACTCAGTCGACCTGATTTCCTGGAGCAGATCGATCCAGATCCTCGGGGCCCCGACTGCAAACGCTCTGTCCCCTTTAGTTTTCAGCCGGGCCTCTGGAACAGACCAAAGACCTCTGCCCGAGGATCTCAAAGGATGTACCGGTGTGTACGGTACTAACAGGTCAGAGATATAGCAGGGAGAGAGGCCATGAAGAGCCTTAAAGGTAATCAGTAAAATCTTAAAATCTATTTCAAACATACAGGGAGCCGGTGTATAGAGGCTAAAACAGGAGTGATGTGACCACGTTTCTTGGTTCTGGTTAAAAATCTGGCAGCTGAGTTCTGTATGAGTCGATCGATAGACTTTTGGATCAGGCAGGTAAAAAGGCTGTTAATCCAGGCGTGTAAAATGGTCTCTGTGTCTTTAAAAGTTAAGATAGTCCACAACATGCGTCACAGTAAGTTTAGCTTGGGTTTTTTTTATAATTGACACGATATTCATTATCAGTCTTTTTAAAGTGATTAAGTAAAGTCACTTGCAGTCCACTGATTATTTATTTGAAGCTTAAATGAAAAGTTTTTGTTCGTCTGAATACACATCTTCTTCAGGTCAGTCTGATGCTTATTGAGCTAAGTTTAAGACTAAATAAAAGGGCACACGCCACTGAATGCAACACAGTGAATGAGCTGCAGATATAATATCAACGTCAGACTTCACGAACGCTGCAGCTTGGTAAAAAATCAAAGTATTTGGAGTCAGATCAGTGAAATGAAGGTGTGTGAACTATCAGCTGGTCACATCTGAGCCGGAGCAGTGCAGACAAACTCGCGTGATGCTGCCAAACAGCAAATGACCTCGGCCTTGATTCCACAGTACTACTGGACTGTGAGAGAGATGTAGAAAGGCTGACTGGCACAGGAAGAAGAAGGTCATCATCATGTCATTTGACTGATGCAGTTGTTACAAGTGCTTGAAAAATAAAGTATCAAAAAGGTTTTATTCACTAAAGTTTTAAAGTTTCTCATTTGAAGGAAAAACTGGTAGCAAATCCTGCAAACTGACAGCAGTGACCAAAATAAAACACATTTCAGTGTTTTTTTATGACAGCAAATTTTATTGGACATTTTTCAGCATTCAAAGAAATGTGGATGTTTGCAGAAGTTATTCACTTACCTGTCAATGCAACCAGGTCAGTTAAACATAATTACACAATTAAAAAATCATCATACATACTACAATGATTGTGCTGAGGTTTCAAGTTCCCAACATGTGATGAGAACAGAACAGTATGTCTCCATGCTGCCAGCTACATTCTTCTTTCGTTATTGTTGAAGGCGTTTACAGTAAAAATGTTTTATTTGTTCACTGAAACCAGTTTTGCCGCCGGCCTTTTGTTCTGAAACATAGTGCGCATGCCATCAAACTTGGCAGGACCGTCACCAGCTGGTGTGGCCGACCTGCAGGTGTGTATAAAGATGCTGCAGGTGGATGTGAGCGGCAGAGAATCTGGAGACAGAGGTGAGTGCTGGACATCATGGCCTCCACACTGGTGCTCCTGCTTCAGCTGCTCCTGGTCTCACTGGCGTCTGCGTCCAATCACTTTGGGGGAACCATGACCTTCACCTACAAGGGCAGAAACCCCGACGGAACATTAAGGGTGAGAGATAAAACTTTTACTGATCTGTGACATTGATTATAGATAATGTGTGAATATGTTTCACCTGTTGTGCGACAGAAATTCATCATATTCCAGGAATCGCTTATCATTATTATTGCTGTTATTTTATATGGGTTTGATTATTCTGATAGAGTATAGAACATTTTACGTTCATTTCAGTTGTAGATTATACTTTCTATTAAATATATTTTACCTGGATTTTTTTCTTTTTACTATCTTTTCAATCAATTTTACCTTGATTTTTTAATCTTTTTGTCTTGTAAAGCATCTTTAAGTACATTGAAAAGAGCTACATTTATGTTATTATTTATCATTATTACTTTGCCATGGTTTTACTAATAAATAGCTTCCTTTCTGAACAGTCCCTCTGATACTCATGTTGCTTGCATGCTGCATGTCTTAAAAGTTTGCTGAAAGATGTGCAGCCATTTTTACTTTTCAAGATTTTCAAGGAGTTTTGCAAAGTAGGGCAGAAAGTTATTTTTCGTTAGTGCTTGAGGGAGCAGATGCCTGTCATACTTCAACTTCAGCAGAGGTTTTTGGTGCAACATGTACAGCACCTGTGCGTCCACATTTCTTTATCTCTGAGAGTAAGAATCGAATGGGATAGATGTCAAATATTATGTATTGCCTTTGTGAAAACGCTCAAATTTATTCTATTTTTGATTCCTGCTTTCATTCCTGCTGTTCCTGCATCCAGGGTGTCCACTGGGAGTGTAAATTATGCTCTTGTGTTTTGCATTTTAACTCCTAAAAGCTTAGTTGTTTCTCATAATCAAGACGCATTAGTTAGGTTAAACTTGAGGACTCTAAATAATTTTATGTTGTAAAACCAAGTAACTTTCTTTGATTGATATATTGATTAATATATGCCTGCGAGACAATTGTTCATGGGAAAAAGAAGAATGCTGTGGAATTTCCCGTTGGGTAAAAGGGATGGCTTCTAGCCTTGCTTTAACAACGAACAATGATTTACTGAATTCACACAGGGTATCATGATATTGTTGAACTGGATGGATCGTCTTTCACTGTAATTTAGTGTGTTTAATGTGCTGCCCCCCCCCACAAACTTTTTCTGTTGTATCTTCTATTCTTTAACCATTATTATTGTCATCATTATGGTTTTCATTCTCGTTTTCTTTACCTTATTCATCTCAGGATCCAAGGAGTGACTTCATTGACATATCGCAATATTATCTCTTTTTATGATTTAAAATAACCTATGCACTTTATGTCTAAGATATGGCCTTTAGCTACATTAGTTGTTGTTGATCAAATGATCAAAACAGTGGAGCCGCCATCTCTAACTGTACAATTGCTTAATCTGATCTTTTTCCACAGGTGGACTTCCGCAACAGGGCAACCTTCGATGGGTGTCAGTACTCCCACCTCTGGAATTGTTACAACAGCAACTGTGGCTATGATGCCAGAAATCAGAGAGGCGTACTTGACATGAGCACCAAGGCACCACAGTATAACAGCCAGTGGTGTGAAACGGAAACCGTCAGTACAAGAAATGTCCCAAGTGACCAACCTTTTCAAATGACGTGAGCTTTTTTTCTTACTTATATCATATTAATATTGTTGCACAATAAATTACATGTATTTATTATGTAAAGTTTTTGGAGCATCAACGTATCCATTAGCCATGCTGAAAGTCATCCAGCTGCACACGATTGTATTCTGCTTATTATAAAAGTAGCATGCAGTATTTAAAGAGTGTTGTTTCCACACACACCAGGGCAGCTAGCTGTTGTTGGATCCCAACACGTAACGCGATTAATTCTTGGAACCTACTGACTTATGTGGATTTGGGAACAAGATCTGACACTGGACAACCAAACCAATCACCCGACGTTGCCGTTCTACCTTTCCTACGGTAAGTCCCCTGCAGTTAGAATGAAACAGTTGAGCTAACTTCTGAGCATTTTGTTAAAGAAGATGTGGGAAACATGGGCGCCCCTCAGTAGAAGTACAAACATTGTGGCAGCCAAAAAATACTGAAACTAACGTGCTGAAAGCGAAATACAGACTGCAACAATTTTTACTGGGAATGTTTCCTAAAGTATGCCTACAAACAGTAACATATGCCATCAGATTATAATCACGTAAAAATGAAAAAAGGCTTTAAATTCATTTCTTCACTGAATAATAGGGGTGTTCATTTGTTTTGACTACCTGTAGTAGATGGGACAAAACATGGATCTCTGACAAAGCAGAAAATATATTTTTCTGTTGTTAAGAGCCAAGCAAACAATATAATAAACTCATTTTCTTCTTCTCTTTACATTATGAATTACAGTAAAAGTATTTGTGATTCTGCATGTACCATGTTTTGAATCCACTACCAGCATGTCACTGGCTTTGTATTACTTCTTGCATTAGCTGTTTTTCATGTCTTGCTATCCAGACGTGCATGTTCGTAATTTTGCTGATTTGATCCTTTTTTGTAAAGGATCCTTGGCAGAGGACTGTTACTAACTCGTGTTAACGTGTCTATTCAAGAGTTCCTCAGAACTGCCCACGGACATACACGCTGATATCCTTTGATCCTGATGGTGACAAAGTTCGATGCAGGTATGGGAATATCATAGGTACAGAGTGCAGCTCGTGCAACAAACCTTTAGGCTTCTACTTAGATCAGGTTAGTTGGAAAATCAATTTCATAATAAATTGTACAATAATGGATTGATGCTTTGCCTCACTTAACTACTAAATGTTCACATTGTTAGGGCTCTTGCACATTACACTACCTAAGCGCCAATGCCAACCCAGGTGTTTATGGATTTGAGATGGTGGTGGAGGACTTCCCGCAAAGGCACATCTCTCTGACCTACAGTGATGGATCCCTATCCCCCAGGGATCCACTGACTGTGAGGAGAAAGAGACAAGCCGTCATCCTGGGGTCATTGACCACTAAACCTCCAGTCACCACAACTGCCGCACCAACTACAACCACAGCACCAACCACAACCGCAGCAGCAACCACAACCATGCCCACAACCCCATGGTGGTGGTATAGTACAAGTACAACCGCAACCACAACTGCAGCAGCAACCACAACCATACCCACAACCCCATGGTGGTGGTATAGTACAAGTACAACCGCAACCACAACTGCAGCAGCAACCACAACCATACCCACATCCCCATGGTGGTGGTATAGTACAAGTACAATCACAGCAGCAACCACAACCACAGCAGCAACCACAACTGCAGCAGCAACCACAACCGCAGAACCAACCACACCCATACCCACAACCCTGTGGTGGTGGTATAGTACAAGTACAACCGCAGAACCAACCACAACTGCAAAACCAACCACAGCAGCAACCACAACCATACCCACAACCCCATGGTGGTGGTATAGTACAAGTACAACCACAGCAGCAACCACAACTGCAGCAGCAACCACAACCGCAGAACCAACCACACCCATACCCACAACCCCGTGGTGGTGGTGGTGGTATAGTACAAGTACAACCGCAGAACCAACCACAACTGCAGAACCAACCACAGCAGCAACCACAACTGCAGAAGCAACCACAACTGCAGCAGCAACCACAACCATACCCACAACCCCATGGTGGTGGTATAGTACAAGTACAACCGCAGAACCAACCACAACCACAGCAGCAACCACAACTGCAGCAGCAACCACAACCGCAGAACCAACCACACCCATACCCACAACCCCGTGGTGGTGGTATAGTACAACCACAACCGCAGAACCAACCACAACTGCAGAACCAACCACAGCAGCAACCACAACTGCAGCAGCAACCACAACCATACCCACAACCCCATGGTGGTGGTATAGTACAAGTACAACCGCAGAACCAACCACAACCACAGCAGCAACCACAACTGCAGCAGCAACCACAACCGCAGAACCAACCACACCCATACCCACAACCCCATGGTGGTGGTGGTGGTATAGTACAACCACAACCGCAGCAACAACCACAATTGAAGAAACAACTGCAGCAACAACCACAACTGCAGCAGAAACCACACTCCCATGGTGGTGGTATATTACAACAACTGCAGAAACAACCACAGAAGAAACCAAAACTGCAGCAACAACCACAATCGAAGAAATAACCACAGAAGCAACCACAACCGCAGCAGAAACCACAACTGCAGCAGAGACCACACTCCCATGGTGGTGGTATATTACAACAACTGCAGAACCAACCACAGAAGCAACCACAGCTGTAGCAACAACCACAGAAGCAACCACAGCTGTAGCAACAACCACAATCGAAGAAACAACCACAGAAGCAACCACAACCGCATCAGTAACCACAACAGAAGTAGCAACCACAACCACAGAAGCAACAACAGCTGCAGCAGCAACCACAACCGAAGAAGCAACCACAACTGCAGCACCAACCACAATCGAAGAAACAACCACAGAAGCAACCACAACCGCATCAGTAACCACAACTGAAGCAGCAACCACAACCACAGAAGCAACAACAGCTGCAGCAGCAACCACAAGTGCAGCAACAACCACAATCGAAGAAACAACCACAGAAGCAACCACAACTGAAGCAGCAACCACAACCACAGAAGCAACAGCTGCAGCAGCAACCACAATTGAAGAAACAACCGCAGCAGAAACCACAACTGAAGCGGCAGAAACCACAACTGAAGCAGCAGAAACCACAACTGAAGCAGCAGCAATCACAGAAACAACTACTACCGTAGTAGTCACCCCACCGTACCCTAGCACCACGGGAAACCTGATCGCCACCACTTCTCCTCTCAGTAAACTACCTTTGCAGTTCTCTTTACTTGGTAAGTCAGGTTTTACGAAACATTTTTAATGAAGCACACTTCGTAACACTGAGCAAAACAGCTGCTGCTGCACTGCCCTCACTGGGCTGAAACTTTAATGCTTGTTGCAACTCTGGCAACACCTTACACATGGCTGTAGCCATTATTTTAGGAATACTGAGGTCAGGAGTCCCCCAGAAAAGTTTGACCAGAAACAAAGGTTTTAAGAATTATTTAGATTTTTTAACATTTTATTTATTCAGTTAACTATTGTCTGTAATTGTGGTTTCCCACCATGAAGGTCTCTGTCCTGTGAAAACCACGTCTCCCCAAAACAACTTTTTATGAGCATGTGTGTGTGCATATGTGCAAATCTAATGGGGTTTTAAAAGGCTTATTTAGCCTAAGAAGTAGGAACATTTTCTCAGCTTCTGACGGAACACAGCAGATGTTACAGCAGATTTTTTGCCATTGACAGCTAATAAAAAACACTTTGTGTGACATCATTGGATGCCAGAGTGCAAAAGCTTTAAGGTTTTGATCCAGTGGCAGATTTCTCATAGGTAGGCTATTGATTATTTATTGCACTCTGGACTTTAAATGTATCTTCTTTTTTATCTCCAGTGGACCCACCTGCTCCCTCATGTCAGGAGGGATACTACTTGCCAAAGTTTGTGCATCCAACACCTGAAAATGGAGCACGCATCCAAGCAGAAGTCAACAAAGAAATGGAGATCAGAGTCAAAGCAGAAGCTACATACGCAACGTAAGCGGGAACCACCGTGATCAATGTGGCAGCAAAACATTCTCATCATTTCAGCAAGTAAGATAACATCTCTGGTTTCTTTGTTTTGTTTTCATACAGAATACATGGTATCGTCATCAGTGGGCCACTGAATATCAGCAAGCACAGGACCACACATGACGAGTTTGTCATTAGGTGGACGCCTACTCCAGATGACGTGGGAGATCATTACCCCGTCTGCTTTGCTGTTGAGTCAGTGACAAGGTGAGCCTCGGGTTCATTTCCTTTATGACAGAATTACTGTAAAACCATGATTTAACTTTTTACACATTTTTGCAGTTCCGCTACAACCATCCATCAAACCACACAGAATTACCCTGTCTATGACACCACATCTTCACAGTAAGTAACATTTCTGTGTGTTTGGTGTTTTCTCTAAGCAACAAGGTAGAGCACACTGCTCCTGTTGTAACTGAGCCTGAGAGATGAAAATTAAGAAAGCTATGAACAAACAAGGAAACTATCCAGTTGGCAAGAGTTACAAGAATTCACAATTATTCATTAAAAACGTGAAGTCAGAAGCAAATGTGTATCAAAAGTTATAAAAATTCAAAGGTATTTTCAAACTATATCTCAGTTCTTTAAATCACTTATTACTTTATTTTGTAAAGATTGCCAGGAGGCTTAGGAATATAGGTTAATGAAGGGACAAGGACATCAACAAATCAAATGATGAACATATATACTTTTGTCAGTTTAATTGTAATTAGGAGACAAAAAGCACCAAACGGTAATGATTTTAACAATTACAAATCAGCCTACTTGAATGAGTGACCAGCATTACTCTCCTCAGTTAAAGGGTTAAATCAGTGTTCACTGATACTTTTCAGGTCTGGCATCTATCAGTCAGAGATGAGGTGTGTTCTGGTGAACATCAGGAAGAAGCAAGGTGAGTCTAAGCGCTACTTTAATGTCAACATTTTGTAGTGCAACTACAACTGTAATGGTGTATATTTAATGCTATGTTAAAGTGCCCAATATTGGCTGCATGGCTGGTGTACATTAGAGAACAATATTTAAAGCTGCAAGACGTGTGTAAAGTGCTGTGTTTGGGTAAACCTTGCTACCAAACAAAATTCAGAACCATCAATGTATGCAAAATTCTTGCTTTACACAAAAATACCACCAAGGTTCTTTTTCATATTAACTGAAACCAATCCCCACAGAGCTACAATTTCCCTTTCTTTCTGGTGTAAACCCAACTTAAAGGGGCCCTGTGGAGTTTCCTTGTAAACAAACAAAAGTCATGTTTACATTGTGTGAATCCTTCAGGTCTAACAAACATGATGAGTGCATTTCCTTTTTCCTTTAGCTAGCAGTCTTCTTCTTCTTCACGGTCTTTGTTGGCGCATTGCTGCATCTGTTGGTGCATAACTGCCACCTGTAGATCAGTGGAATAGTGTGACACATTTAGGACTGTGTATCACGTCATGTCAAGTCACGCGTGCAAGTGCGTCCTCACGTGCGTGCACGAGATAAACAAAACAAAGCTAAACTCACAGGGCTAATAGTTTTCAGCATAATGTGTATTTTTTAAATGGTTTAAATATATATCCCTTGCTGTAGTTAAATCCAATGTGATCTGCGATGAGTCCAAAATGACAGTAGAGGTTGAGAAATCTTCATTCGCTGGACTCCATGAGGATAATTTGCGGCTCAATGACCCCACCAGCACCGCCTGCAGTCTCCAGAGACACTCCAACAGCACTCACATCATCGCTGTCATCCCCCTCAACGCTTGTGGCACTCAGATCGAGGTGACGCAGGGTCATTTGATTCATTACCCGCTGTGCCCTTCTCTCAGTTATTGGTGTTGCTTTTCCTTTTCATTAGCAGTATGAGGATTGAATATGTACCCTTTTACTCCGCAGGAAGATGATGACAACCTAATTTTCAAGAATGAAATCACCACGGTCGACAACGCAGACGACCTGATCACCAGGAAACACCTGCTGGAAGTGCAGTTCTTCTGCCAGTACCCCAAACGAGGAAACGTGACACTGGGCTTCACAGCACACAGGAATAATGTCACAGTGTGGGAGAGAGGCTTCGGCACGTTCACTTACCAGTTTGAGTTCTATCCTAACAACCAATTCCAAACCATGATTGATCCAAATTCATATCCTCTGGAGTATGACATAGGGAGCAAGATTTACATGCAGATAGAGGCCACCTCTTCACTCAACAACACCGAGCTGTTTGTGGAGTCCTGCAGAGCTGCACCATATGACAACCCAAACTACTCGCCAGCCTACTCCATCATTGAAAATGGGTAGGCATGAGTACACCCCCCAGTGGCAACAGAGGACATGACAACGTATTTGTAAAGATTTGTTGTTTGCTTGTGTACGAGAGGTTTGTAACTAAACTGCCTGACTCTAAATAAGTGAGAATGAGAGTGAATGTGAATGTCTGTCTGTCACCCAATGTTTGCTGAGATAAGCTCCATTTCTCCATCAAACTACCCATCTGAAGACAGTGGATGGATAGATGGAAATTAAATGTCTCTGTCTTCCACCTGAGTCTTTCACCTTGAAGAAGATTATCTCCTCTTACCTTAGAGGCTCAAAGTCAATGCTAAACTTACTTCATCTTCAGTATAACCTGTACTCCTTTTCCTTATCATGCAAATACCTTCAATAGAATATTACCTCTGCCTCTATAATGGCATCAGTTGTAAGGCATAGAGTTACAGAGGCAACATTTCTTGTGTTTTTATTTTTTGCTGACTAGGTGTAACGTGGACCCGACTGTTGAAGTCCATTCCCCCGCCCACGAGAGACAGTTCCAGTTCAGCATGGACGCCTTCAAGTTCATCGGCTTGCATGACCAGGTGAAGAAGGGATTATGTGGTTAGACTGGAGCAAGTGACTGAAAATGTTTCTGTGATATCGCAATATGCTTCATTGAATAGGTCCAATTCATAATTTTCTTTTCTTCATCTGACAAGTTTTACAAAGTGTTATCTAATGCACACTTGGTGGGGTGGACAGGTGCAAAGGAATATGAAAAAAAGGTTGAATTCCTGCAGACAGTCAGCACTAACTTTATTAGAGGCACAAATTCACAATGTGAAACAACACATCTTTATATTAAAGCCAGTGAAAATGGAGAACCAATCAAATCAAAATGGGGGACCAAATCTCTGAACACCTGATTTGTATTTTACAATTTCTGACATGTATTGATTATCTCATTTTTTAAATAATTTTCTAATGTGGTAATTTTCTCAGCTGTTTCAGAATTGGCTCAGGTCTTTTGAGATTTGGTTCCCTGTTTTGAATGGTTGTTACAACCTGTGGCTTCAGAATAAAGATGTTATTGTTTCACACTGTGAATTTGATGCCTGACTGTGGAGAGAAATTAGACTCAAAATGGTCCCAAATGTGTGTTACATGATCTACAAATGAAAAATAAGATTTAATTTTGGGTCCTCACAAATGCGTCAAATACCAAGAAATTTGAACACATGTAAAACTGTTTTACAAATGCACACATCACAACCTGAATACATGTTAATATTGTACGTACAGATTTTCAATTTCAACTTCACAGATCTGATCATTTTCGCCTTAAAAAAGCATCCTGTGGATACAAATGCAAATGCATGCTGTGTTTAAGTGCTGGTAGAAAACTGGGACATCTGGGCTTTCTGTGAATTTGTGTGTAATTTCAAAGTGGGAAAGACGTTTTTTCTATATAGACAGAATAGCTTCTCACCCCTCGATTAGAACACATACATGTACCAACTATAGACTCTATACAGTAGCCTATAATATATGTAAATATATGGTTTAAAGAAGCTACTGCTACAACAAGAGACAAGAGACCACGCTATGTCTGCTGATATAATGACACTGTGTCCTGTTGTATTCAGGTGTACATCAGCTGTTCAGTCCTGATGTGTGAAGCAGGGAACCCCAACACCAGGTGCTCAAAGGGATGCGTCAACTCCACACGGCCAGCCGGTCACCACCATCACCACCGAAAGAGAGAGGCTGTCACCCAGAGTTTAAGGCACCTTGTTTCCCAGGGTCCCCTGCGCTTGCGGAGATCAGCAGAGAGCAGCGGAAGCCCATGTATGAAAACAAGGAGGTTTTTCTTACTGTAACAGCACACTTGCCTTGCTTGGTCAAGATCTAATTCAAACTGTGCTTCTCTTTTCTGCAGTGATGAACCTGAATCTGAACCTGGTCTTCATCGCTGGATGTCTTCTTGCAGCTGTTGGCATGATCAGTGCAGTGGTCGTGTACAAAGCCAAAATGTCAAAGATCAGATACCAACCTTTGCCTGTGTATGAACATTAAGACAGCAGCATGTGCAGAATACCAATTCTGTAGTAATTACATCTGAATATATGAAGCTATTTAGATTATTCTTTGCGATCAGATATTGCATGTTCATGTATCTAATTATGTGCACATTTAAATGAGTGAATTTTATATTACCATCTTTCGAAATGTCTACGTCTATATATGCTGAAAGAGGAAGTACTTGAGCGAGAAGGAAGTTTTATATTAAACAACACTGAAAGGATGATCAGCTGGTACTGCAGCTGCTGGGTGACTGTTCACTTGTGGTGTTTACTGTTGTGGGATCCCATGTAGTAACTGCTTCTACTATTATGTATCACAGTATGATTTAAAACAGTAGTCTTATCCAATCATAATCATTCCTAAATCAAATGCCTTAATTACACGTCAAAAGCCCTTTATGGCTAATCCTGAGTCAGTTATGATACACTTGCTTAATGGATCAATAAAATATATATTCTCTTACATATATGTTTGCTTTTGTCTACTTTAATTCTCTTCCTCTCTTACACACACACACATGTTTCAAGTAAGTAAAAAACACATTATTTTGAATACTTTCCTGTTGCTGAAGCTCATCACGTTTCATAACCTGCGCAGCAACAAACAGAGTGATCACAACTGCAATAATCCACACGTAATGGAAGTTGTAAACTGTAAAAGTATTAGGGGTGGGAAAAAAAATTGATCTTGAGATTTTTTTCTTTACAATTTTTTAATTGATGTTTTGATTCCTGAATCAATATTATTTTATGATATATTAATTATTATAAATGAAACATTTTTTTTTAGTGACGCTCATGGGGAGGATATTGACAACCTCACAGACTGTCTGACAGATTACATAAACTTCTGTGTGGAAAACACCATCCCCACTAGGACTGTACGTTGTTTCGCCAACAATAAACCCTGGATTACTCCTGATATTAAGGCTCTCCTCAAGGAAAAAAAGAGAGCTTTTGTATCGGGTAACAAGGAGGAGTTGAAGAGTGTCCAGCGAGAGCTAAGGAGGAGGATCAGGGAGGGGAAAAACAGCTACAGGAGAAAGTTGGAGAGTCAACTGCAGAAAAATAACACCAGAGGAGTTTGGAAGGGCCTTAAAACCATCTCGGGCCATATGGACTCCAAGCCCCGGCCTGCGGGGGATCAGAAGTGGGCAGATGACCTGAACGTATTCTTCAACAGATTCGATCAGGCATCTACCCCTCCCCCTGCCCCGTCTCCTCTGCAACCATCATTACCATCTACCCTCCCTGCCTACAGCCCTCCCCCTCCCTCATCTCACCACTCATCACTCCCCACAGCCCTCAGCTTACAGTCACTTCATACAGCTACACCACAGCCTGGGCTGGGCCCATCTCCCCATTTCACACCCGCAAACACCCCCCATTCAGCCCTCATGCCCCCTACAAGCTCAACCGGGCTGTTCCTCACAACATCCCAGGTGAGAAACGAACTGAGGAAGATAAGGGTGGGGAAGGCGGCGGGCCCAGACGGCATCAGCTCCAGACTTCTGAAGTCCTGTGCGGACCAGCTGTGTGGGATTGTTGAGCACCTGTTCAACCTGAGTCTGAAGCTGGGGAGGGTGCCAAAACTGTGGAAAACATCGTGTCTGGTTCCTGTGCCGAAGACCCCACACCCCAAGGACCTCAATGGCTATAGGCCAGTGGCATTGACCTCTCACCTGATGAAGACCCTGGAGAGACTGGTTCTTGTCCACCTGCGTCCGCTGGTGAGCCCATGTATGGACCCTCTGCAGTTTGCCTACCAACCCCGCATTGGGGTGGATGACGCTGTCATTTACCTACTTCATACATCCCTCTCTCACCTAGAAAAGGCTGGAAACACTCCACAGGGAACCGTTCTGGCGCCTTTCCTGTTCACCTTCTACACAGCTCCACAGGACTTCACCCATAACACTTCGAACTGTCACCTGCAGAAGTTCTCTGACGACTCTGCCATCGTCGGCCTCATCACCAACGGGGATGATGGGGAGTACAGAGAACTGACCCAGGGCTTTGTGGGTTGGTGTCAGCAGAACCGCCTCCAGATCAACGCGAGTAAAACCAAAGAGCTGGTGGTGGACTTCGGCAGGCGCAAACTCCCTCCACCTACACCAGTGAACATCCAGGGAACGGACATTGAGATTGTGAGATCGTACAAGTATCTGGGTGTTCACTTGAACAGCAAACTGGACTGGTCAGACAATACGGACGCTCTGTTTAAAAAGGGCCAGAGCCGTCTCTTTTTGCTCAGGAGACTAAGGTCTTTTGGAGTGCAGGGTGCGCTCCTGAGGACTTTCTATGACTCTGTGGTGGCATCAGCTGTCTTGTATGGGGTGACCTGTTGGGCCAGTGGCATCTCTTCCAGGGATAGAAAGAGACTGGACAGACTGATTAAGAAGGCCAGCTCTGTCCTTGGATGCCCTCTGGACCCAGTGGAGGTGGTGGGAGGCAGGAGAATGGTGGCCAAGCTATCATCACTACTGGAGAACACTTCCCACCCCCTACATGTCACTCTTTCAGCACTGGGCAGCTCCTTCAGCGACCGGCTGCTCCACCCGCGGTGTCTGAGGAGAGGTACCGTAGGTCCTTTCTGCCTGCTGCTGTCAGACTCTATAATCAGTACAACTCCCGGTAATCTACACTTGACTGTCAGTGTGCAGACTGTTCACTACTATACTTCATCTACTGCTGTGCATTATCTTCATACATATATTGTATTCATGATGTTATCTACTTCATATGTTGCTGTGAAATATTTTTCATATACATGTATATTATATATGTGCAATATTTTTATCTTATCTATTTGTTCATACTTACAACTGCACTCAGTCACTCTATTATTTATTTCTGTCTATACTGTGTATAGGACTATTTTTCTATTTTTCTATTTATTTTTATTGTATTTCTATATATGACATTTTTGCTGGCTGCTGCAACGCTAAAAAGTTCCCCGCTGTGGGACAATAAAGGCTTATCTTATCTTATCTTATCTTATCTTATTATTTTTTTTGCCATTTCTGCTTTATTTTCTTGATAGTCACAGTAAAGAGAGAGAGAGAGAGAGGGGATAACATGCAGCAAAAGGCCCAGGCCAGATTCGAACCCGTGCTGCTGTGGAAAGGACTCAGCCTTGATCTGGCTGCCCTTATTATATATTACCACTTTTATATGCAGTAAGCAATGATGCTGCTGGAATAAAACATAGAAAGACTGTGATGTGCATTGTTTTTGGAAATATGACTCATGATATACAATCTCTAGAAGTGTATGATTCAACTTTTTCCCATCATCTAGTGTTAAAAAAGCAAACAAAAATCACAATAAATCAGAATATCGAATTGCAGTGCTTAAGAATTTCAATACATATCAAATCTGCACCCAAGTATCATGATAGTATCGAATCAGGAGATTAGAATATACCCCAGCGCTAATAAGTATACAGCAAAATTGTCACATTTGGAAGTATTGCTGTCTGATGTAGTGGCACGTTGACTCTCGAGCTCCACACATGTAGCGTACTGACTAGAGTCATCACCAAACCTCCTTTCACAAGCTGCAATCCTGAAGCAAAAGCCAACTTTGAGTGCCATGAAAAGATAAATCAACAACACATAATGCTTTCTGCCGAGGTACAGGATGGCCAGCGTGGTGATTAGGGCTGCAAATAATTATTATTTTCATTATCAATTAATCTGATGATTATTTTCTCAATTAATCATGTGGTCTACTAAATGTCCATCTAAAGCTCAAGGTGACGTCTTCAAAATGCTTGTTTTGTCTCATCAGCAGTCAAAAACCCAAAGATATCCACTTCACTATGATGTGAATGACTTGAACAATTGATTGCTTATCAAAATAGTTGCCAATAAATGTTCTGTTGATTGATAATTTCTGCTCCAGTGGTGATACTGAGGACTCATGTTGACAAAATGCAATACACAAGAATCAGTAAAGATATTTTTAAAATTAAATTATAGGTTAAAGTATTTTCCTAGCCCTAAAAATGAAAATATAAGCCTATGACACTATATGTCACAAACATCAAATATTTTGCATCTCATTGTTTTAATTTATACAGGTAGGCATTGATTTATAAAGTACAGCCTCGTTCTCTACAGCCAGTATAGGACAGGTTTCTTACAGGTCTGAGGGTTAACTGCATTGTTTCATGCTTGATTACAGATAAATGAAATAAACACCAGTTTATGGGTCCTGCTGGTAAAGAGTAGATTGGTTTTTGAAAGAAATGGGGTGCTACCTTTGAGAAAGAACAACATATTAAAAGACTGTCAGACTGTAATGTGTTTCAGAGATGCAGATTGTCTGATTTTCCAACAATTCTAACTGCAGTCAGTCGCAGGGTTTTAGATATACTGAGTTCATAAGTCCAAGTACCCTCACTGTAAGACCCCAAAAAAGAGATTAAATTATTTTATATTATTATTTTTTACATTTGATTCCATCACATCAACTGTTCACTTACATTATGTGTACTTTCAGAACATTATTCATTTCCAGTCTAAGAAAAAAGAAACAGGTTTTAGTTGTAAAATTCCCCCCAAAATACAAAGGATATGTGTTCTTAATTGTTCTCTTGATCCATACATGTAATGGAATTACATTAAACTACCTTCAGACTACCTTTCTTCTAAACTTTGGAATAAAAACTGGCAAATTCTGTCAAAGTGTTTAAATTATACTGTTTTACATCTCCTATTAAACATCATTTCAGCTATTTTTTTTAAAAGGTATAATTTTATTAGCCTGGAAAACCATCACATTATTGTACATTCTGCGTTATAAATACAAGTCTTGTTGCATTGATTTACCACAAGATGGCGCAACTATTCTGTGTGAAAAACACAGATATTAATCTATACTTCATTATACATTATATCACCCATCAGATGTTATTAGTGACATTATCATTATTATTACGATTACTGTTGTTGTTGTTCTTCTTCTTCTTTTCGCATGTTGCACTAAAACACATTTTCTTTGTTTTTCTCATTTAACCAATCAGATATGAGGTGTGTTGTTGTCATGGTGACCCAAGCATCTATCACTCAAGGTTTGTTAATCATCAGTTATTTAAAAATAAATTGCAATGACTGTATACGTAACAGTGTCTCTACAGTCGAGTGTTACAGTAACAATCTTTAGTTTGTTGTGCGGCAGGTTACTACTGAATCACCTATTGTGTCAGGTATAGATCAGCTGGTATTAACACGTGGTCTGCATCTGGATGTCTTATCTGGATAATGACAAACACACGTTAATATAAATGCATACAGAACAGAAAGAAAGAAAGAAAGAAAACATAATGCCTGGGCCACATTACAGTCTGTCTGAGTTGCAGTCTGGAGCTATGTTGTTGTTACTGACGCAGTTTTGGGAAGTTTTACTTTGTGGAGTTTGAATGAAGTGTGTTTTACAAACTGCGAGGTAAAATTAGTGTTTTTGACAGTGGAGTCTGGTGGCTTTGAGGTGAGCGATATAACGGCTGGTTGGGGGGAGGTGTGGCCAACGTGCCAATTTGTTTTGGTCTGAGATGCTGGTGCTCTAGTGTGACATCTAATGGCAGCGAATATCGTATAGAACCTTTAAGTTAACGTGAAGTGTGATTTACAGGGAAGGCCACTGTTGAATGCTCACCCAACAAGATGGTGGTGGCCCTGGAGAAAGCTTCCATGCCTGGCATCGACGTGAACTACCTCAAGCTGAGAGACTCGTCGTGCTCTCTCACCTCCAACAACACTCACATCATGGGCAGCATGTCATTCAGAACCTGCGGCACAAAACTTGAGGTGTGGAAAAACATTTACATTTTTATCCAAATCAGAGTATTTTCTAACTCATCAAATTGCATTGGTCATGGTGGAAATTAGGTTGTTTACGTGGCAATGAGAAGAATACTACTGTTCATTGTCCTCTCAGCAACTAATGGGTTTCACACCACTTTTATTTGTCTTAAATGCAGGATAAAGGTGACTTTATCGTTTTCAAGAACGAGATCAACTCCTACGAGCTGCCCAACGAGATTATAACCCGAAAGAAGACAATTAAAATCGGTTTCTCTTGCCAGTTTCCCAAAACCATCAGCATTTCCACTTACTACAATATCCACAAGTCCGACTACATTTTCACAGAGTCCAGCTTTGGCAGCTTCGGCTATACTTTTGAGATATTCCGCAATAGCAACTTTACAAGTAAGGTGGCGGCCAGCGCCTATCCAGTGGAGGTCAAGCTGTTACAGACACTTTTTATGGGCATTCAAGCTCAATCAGAACTACCAAATGTGAATCTGTTTGTCGAATCATGCAAAGCCACTCCTGATGACAACCCTGAAAACACCCTCTCCTATGACCTCATTAAGAACGGGTGAGTACTGATGCTTTCTCACGAACAAAAATGCTTTTGCCTTTTAATTTAATAATAAATAATAATAATACATTTGTTGTTCCTTGGTCGTGTGTGTGTGTGTGACATGTTACAATTCATTTTTCTCACAGGTGTCTGCAGGATGAGACAGTTAAAGTCCACCCATCTGATCAAACGTCATTCAACTTTGAGGTTCAAGCCTTCAAATTTACTGGAAACTATGACCAGGTGATGATAATGAATACTAATATAATACTTAAAATAATACCTATCAGCTGTCTTTCATTAGAAGATGATCTGAGATGATCAGAGATCTGACGCCGGCTCACGCTGTGTGTGTGAGTTTAATTTAGACGGAAACTTCACGCATGATTTGAAAATTCAGACTGTGTGAAAGTGTATGATTATAGCACTCATACTGTTAAAAGCAGAAAACTCTCCTCCGTGAGTCGTGCATGAAACAGCAGGTGATGTGAATGCTCCAATCTGCTCGGCGGAGATCTGCATTCAATGTCTGTTTTTTGGGTTATAGTTAAAAAATAATGCATTTGCTGCGTTTTACTGTGCTTTTAGTAGTCTAGTGTACAGGTGCACTGACTGTAGATTCCATGTCCAGGCTGGGATTCGTCAGATCCTCATCCCATTCAATATTCAGTTTAAATTAAAACTGAGGGAGGTCAATTTGTGCCTGTTCATAAGAGCGTGTTGTGACAGCGCAGAAGAAATACTCAGAGAACAGAAAATTGGAGACGTTAAAAATTCAACTGAATATCCATCAAACGTATGTCAGTGTCACCATTTATCGTTCTCTCGTAATGTGCACTATGTATACATTGACATTTTAAAGCACTTTATTTCATAATTTTTTTTCTACAACATCTAAACATTTTAGAGTACATTTTAATTTACCTACTTTTATCTAACTACATCTTTACACAAGTTATTTTACTTTTAGTTAAGTTCAATTTCTTTAAAGAAGAAGTACTTGTACTTGAGCAAAATATTCCAGTGTTCTTTCATCCCTGCTTGTCGGGTGTTATTTCTTATAAAACACATTAAAACACATTGGTTCTCAGTGAGTAGCTATGTATCTGTTTTTTGGTTGTTTGGTGGTGGTTACACAAATAACACTAGCTCCAAGATTATTAGCTGAGCCTCATTGTTGTTGTCTTTACCTGCAGTTTAATAATGATGTATTCCCTTAGAAGTGCAAACACCTGTGTCATAGGTGTTCGGTTATACTGTACAGTTACTAAAAGTTAATCCACATCTGGAACAAACAGCCTGAGCTCTTGATT